>OU342741.1:295658768-295804678 GCA_910589775.1 Avena eriantha | reverse complement strand
TGGTGCCAGCGGCAAATCTGGATGGGGGCAGGCGGCAGCGGAGGCAATCCGGTGATCTACATCGACGACCCCATCGCCATTCAAGAAATCTTCGACGCAATCGCGGAGAATGATGAGTTCGAGGAGGAGGTCCCTGATGAGGAGTCTGAGGTACTACATTGCTAGCTTCTCTAGTCGCAGCCGCAGTTTTCACTGTTCATACATAGGATTTGCTCAATCGTGTACAGATTCTTTTGCTCTTGAAGTAGGGTAGTATATATATGATTCGACCGGTTGATTGATGCATCTGCCATCTAGTCACAAAAACCCCAATCCGTCTAGTCACAAAATCCCAATCTGCTCATCTGCCATCTAGTTGAGTTTGCTAGTTGAGTGTAGATTTCGATACATAGCAGGCATATAACATTACATTTCTATTCCTTACTGAGCCCAATGATTCAATTTTGCCCCAAATAGTGCAAGGGCATCTGATGGTCTCGTTTCTTAGGGATGGTTAGTGGCCCTGAGGCAGCAATGCACATAAACAATATAGGTTGTTATGTTGGTATTTTGGTTCTCCGACTCCATCGCTGAAAAAAATGAGGCCCTAATTTTTTCTCTCATATGGAACCTAAATATATAATATTTGTATTGTTTCTGATCTATGAATGCGTTGTATGATGCATTTGTATATCCCTAAATATTGTTTGGTACGATTACATTTCAATTTCTTATTGTGGCCAATGATTCAAATTTGCCCCAAAGAGAGGCAGACACATTGGTGTCAAATTTTTACAGGGATAAGTGAGCGAACCTGGGGCCATGTACAAGATCAATATAAGCTGTGCAATTGTTTCTTGGTTCGCTTACGCCATCTCTGTAGAAACTTATGAGGCTGCAATCTTTATTCTACATTCATAGAACTATGATATTTGAATTATCTATTACATGCATTCATAGTGTATAAGAATTACATTTTAGTTTTCCACCGAGGCCGATGATTGAAATTTTCCCCAAAAGAGTTCAAGTGGAGACACGTATGATGGTGTCGTGTTTTAGGGATGGGTTGGTGAACCTAAGGCAGCAACGCACACAAACAATATAGGTTGTGCTGTTGGTACTTTGGTTCCCCAACTCCATCTCTGAAACAAATTTTGAGGCCCTAGATTAATTCTCATATGGAACTACATATATGATCCTTGAATTGTTTCTGATCTTTTAATGATTGGTATGATGCATATGTATATGAATGGTTTTGATCATAAGTATTTTTAACATGCACCTGAAGATTAATTGTTTGGTTTTTTATTTATAATTACAATATTTAGGCTTGTTTTTGTACCTGACTATGTATATCCCTGAAGAATGTTTTGTACGATTACATTTCAATTTCTTATTGTGGCCAATGATTCAAATTTGCCCCAAAAGAGAGGCAGACACATTGGTGTCAGATTTTTTTAGGGACGAGTTAGTGAACCTGGGGCAATGTACAACAACAATATAGGTTGTGCAATTATTACTTGGTTCACTCACGCCGTCCCTGAATAAACTTATGAGGCCGCAATCTTTATTCTATATTCATAGAACTATGATATTCAAATTATCTATTCCATGCATTCATAGTGTATAAGAATTACATTTTAGTTTGTCACCGAGGCCGATGATTGAAATTTGCCCCAAAAGAGTTCAAGGGGAGACACGTATGATGGTGTCGTGTTTTAGGGATGGGTTGGTGAACCTGAGGCAGCAATGCACACAAACAATATAGGTTGTGCTGTTGGTACTTTGGTTCGCCTACTCCATCTCTAAAACAAATTATGAGGACCTAGATTTATTCTCATGTGGAACTACATATATGATCATAGAATTGTTTCTGATCTTTTAATGATTGGTATGATGCATATGTATATGAATGGTTTGATCATAAGTATTTTTAACATGCACCTGAGGATTAATTGTTTGGTTTTTTATTTATAATTACAATATTTAGGCTTGTTTTTGTACCTGACTATGTATATCCCTGAATAATGTTTTGTACGATTACATTTCAATTTCTTATTGTGGCCAATGATTCAAATTTGTCCCAAAAGAGAGGCAGACACATTGGTGTCAGATTTTTTCAGGGACGATATAGTGACCTAGGGCGATGTACAACAACAATACAGGCTGTGCAATTGTTACTTGGTTCACTCACACCGTCCCTGAATAAACTTATGAGGCCGCAATCTTTATTCTACATTCATAGAACTATGATATTCAAATTATCTATTTCATGCATTCATAGTGTATAAGAATTACATTTTAGTTTGTCACTGAGGCCGATGATTGAAATTTGCCCCAAAAGAGTTCAAGGGGAGACACGTATGATGGTGTCGTGTTTTAGGGATGGGTTGGTGAACCTGAGGCAGCAATGCACACAAACAATATAGGTTGTGCTGTTGGTACTTTGGTTCGCCTACTCCATCTCTAAAACAAATTATGAGGCCCTAGATTTATTCTCATGTGGAACTACATATATGATCCTTGAATTGTTTCTGATCTTTTAATGATTGGTATGCATATGTATATGAATGGTTTTGATCATAAGTATTTTTAACATGCACCTGAGGATTAATTGTTTGGTTTTTTATTTATAATTACAGTATTTAGGCTTGTTTTTGTACCTAACTATGTATATCCCTAAATAATGTTTTGTACGATTACATTTCAATTTCTTATTGTGGCCAATGATTCAAATTTGTCCCAAAAGAGAGGCAGACACATTGGTGTCAGATTTTTTCAGAGACGAGTTAGTGAATTTGGGGCGATGTACAACAACAATACAGGTTGTGCAATTGTTACTTGGTTCACTCACACTGTCCCTGAATAAACATATGAGGCCACAATCTGATGCAATTATTTGTCATTGTGTTGAGATGAAATGATATATGAACCGATCAAACTATTGCTGAGATGCTTTATCTTTGATATCCACGGATATATTGTCTTACATATACACGTTGTCAATTCTTGAGTTGTAATACAATTCAATCATATGTACGAGTTCTAAGTTATGTTCTTAAAAATCAATAGGAGGATGATGATGAAGTGGACGATAGCAAGGAATCCAGGGACAACAAGAGCCGCTACGTGCTAAGGCGGTTACCGTGTGGGCTAATCCATTTCCACCGTAGGGGGAGACTGTTTTTCCCATTTTGTGGCAGAGTAATCAACGTGGACCTCAACAGCATGATCCAGCACGTGGAGGGCGTTGGCAGAGGCAGAGGCAGAAGCCATAGGCCAATTACCTTGGCGCGGCACGCAGCCTATGGCAAATTCCTCTAGAAGTATGTCAGGACTGGCCTGTATCCCATCGACTAGGTTGTCGCTGCCTCCTGCTGATAAACCCCTGCCCTGCTAGGCGTCTCCGTGTCCCGGCCTCCTGCTGTAGCCCCTGCTTTTATTTTGTTCTAGTTAATTATTACCTGTGTGTGGCATGTAAGACAATATATCCGTGGTGTCTCTGGTGAACCTTATATATTAATCCACTCCTTTATATGGAGTGCCTTAAAGTTTTTAGTGTTAAATTATATTTACTGATCATACTCATGCACACTACAAAATATTTCTAGTGCTCGATTATATTATAATTGTCAACAAATACATCAACAAGTCAAATTGGTTCAAATTTTGTATTGAAGTAACTAAATGTATCACACACATAATAAACTAGAAACTAAAATCTAGTTCAAACACATAATGTATCACCACCACTTGTTATCGTCCTTGACTTGCTTCCCCTTCAGCCGCTTGATGTCGCCACCGTCCCAAGATCCCTGCTCGTCCTGAAACCGCTTTCTGTCCTCCTCGCGCTTCTTCTCCTGGGCTAGCTTGCAACCAGGGCATAGCTCTCTCGCGAAAAACCTCACCTTAACCATCCCATCTTTCATGGTAATGAGCTTACTGTACAACTCGTACGCCATGTAGGCATCTCTGGCTGCATACTCGAGGCACGCCTGGCTCATCGGCTTCCAGTCCCAGTAGTCGTGATCGAGTCGCTTCAATTTCTTCAGTTTTTCATAGGATTTATCGATGATTTCCGCTGCCAGATCACCCCGCTGGGTATGATTTGATCTTGTACATATTTTGGATGTCGATGTGGTTCCCCTCTGGGATTTTTATCAATGCACGAGAAATCATAATTGTGTCATTTGTGATATCCACGCTAGTGAAAGTTATCCCTTTCCTACATAAGAACTCGACCAGAGCCGGACAACGCATCTCAGTTGGTTTACTCCTGCACTTAGATGGTTCTAGGGATGTAAGGGAACAAGGGATGCAGACGTGGTGATCTCAAATTTAAATTTCACATACCTGCAGAAGTGGTAAACGAGGACCTCCTCATGTATGACGATTTGCACGACAGTGATCTCTTGTGGAGGATTTTTTCGCTTATTTGCATGGGTGTACTCCAAGTCTAGCCCCACAAACTTGTGCTTCTATTTCTCAAGCAATTGCTCAAACCTGGCGAGAGTTGTCTCCACAGTCGCTTCATCATTTGTGTACACCACTGTCAAAGTCGTGGTGCCATGGGCAGTGACCAAGTGGGTCTCTGTTGTGCGTTTCCCATCGTCCATGCCTGCAAGGAAATGGGTGAAAGGAACTGCCTGCAAGGAACTGCCTTCGAGAGGAAGAAGAAGATGAACCGACGGTTCCAGAACAGAGGAAGAAGAAGCGCCCAGGAAAAACTGCAAAGGAATGACTGAGGAAGAGGATTGACTACAGAAGAAACGTGGTAACTGCAACTTTCGGTTCGAGAACTCACCGTGGTTATGTGGAGATCGTGGCAGTGCCGCCGGTTCAACAAGTGGGGCCAGTTCCTGCGAGAATATGAAATTAGCTGTGCATTTTTCTATGCAAGAAATTGAGAGAAGTCATTTATATTTTGTCTTTCATAATTAAACACAATGAAGTTGGTACAGCCCAAGAGATTTGAACAAACAAGATTTGCTAGTTTAACATAAAACAACACTTACAGGCCCAACATGGCAGAACTTGGAGAGCCCCGGAACTTGAGCTACCATAGAGACCTTGGCAGAGGTGGCAGAATTGGTGCGGGTGCAACCACGGCGACAACGAGCTCGAATTCTAGAGGAGGAAAACAGAACCGAGCATGGTCGACAAGGTGATAGATCTCACCGGGAACCAATTCTCGTCCCCGACCGTGCCATGGGTGCGTCCACGGTGAGGGTGAGCTCCGACTCGGGATGGGGAGGAGAGTGGGGCCGAGTAGCTTCGTCACTTCCCAGCTCTGCGCCATGGCCGCGACCACAGGTTGCCGCTCTAGGGAAGAAGACGAGTAATGGAGGCGCCAACGCTGCAAGCCTACAAGGAGGAGAGCTGGGCTGAGCAGGTTCGTCCACGTCCCAGCTCCGTGCCATGGCTGCGATGCCCCACAGATTGCCGCTCCGGGGAAGAAGAAGACGCGTAATGGATGCAGGCGCCAACGCTGCAAGCTTAATTGACACCCAGCGACGGGAGCGACAGGAGCGACATAACGGCGAGAACTGACAAGGGGGCCCAACTTGACGACCGTTAGCCTGATTTTTTGTATTGAAACATAAAGTTGAATTCGTGCCGCAAAGACCCTCTGAGTATTTGGCACGCCTACTATAGTCATCGCGGATGATATCAGGGAACTCGGGTACCGCGTTGCCTGGACACCCCAACTTTCGGGCCGCAAAATGATATTCTCGCCGCAATGCTCCCTCGTGGGGGTATAAATAGACCCCTCCCCTGCCTCCAAATGCACACCACTTGACTCACCTCTTCCCTAGAAACCCCTCTGACCCTTCCCCGGAGCAAGGCGAGCACTACATCACTGGAATTTCACCAGAGCCCGCCGCTGCTGTGGTGGAACGGAGCCGAAGATTGGAGCCGCCCCAGGAGCTGCCACGACCACCATTCGACTCGCCGCTGTCTACCAGTACATTCGCCCCCATCGCTGAACCTAGATGGAGCCCTGGCAAGCCCCCGACAACCCCCACCGTAGCGCTAGGGTTAGCATCTTGCGTGCTCAGTGCGACGGAGATGATGACGCTGAGCCGTTGATTGCTCTCTAATCGCGCGGCTGATATTCGCCCATACCGTTTCGGTTAGACACAGCCGCTGACATGTGGGACCAGCCTGAGAGCAGCCCGTTGCGCGCGCGCCGTGCACTTGGGCCGGCCCATTATAATTCCGGCGCATACCTAGAGATTCAAACATAGATTTTTCATTCAATTCAAAACCCTATTCTGTCAATGATTTCAAAATTGAACTCAAAGAGATTTACTTAACCAAATTGCATGGTTCCAATTTTGTTAGAAAGGTATTGAAAATCTCTACACACTCCCATTGGATTCAAACCGTTTGAAATCATAGATCACCCATAGATAAAATAACAAGACAGAGACTTTTCCAACTTCAACCATTTTTCTAAAGTCAACCATAAATGCTTTTGAGTTGATTCTAACTCTCAAAAATCACATTTGCCATCCTCTATCTAAATATGTAAAAATATTTAGTTTTACATGCAGTAATCATGGACTAGTATTAAAAGAATGCTATATAGTCATCTCTAGTCTTTTTAATTATATCAAATAGTAATATTCAACTTTGTAATATATGCCAACCAGCTTAAATCACATTCCCAAGTATTGGAATATGTGGTGATGACATGCGTCAACATGATCCCATATTTTAATTGGAGAATATTAAATCTTAGGTATTTTTTCAATGAGTAGAAATTGCATTTCCAAAATAAGATAAATAAGAATATGTCAAGATTTCATGTGGTGATTGAGATGATGCTAGATCATCTAGTGTGAACCCTTGTTTGCAAAATAGAAGTATCTAAGTATTGTTTGGTGATTTTATACCTCGTATTTATTTATAGACGCTAGTATTGACCCGGGCTACGAGGAGGAGTACTATGAAGAAGAATGTTATGGGGTAACCCCGTGGGTAGCCCGATCTTCACGGATCTCGTGGTCATATCGATGGGAAAGTTAGGGGAAAGGGAGAAGGTAGTGGAAGCAGACGGACACCTCGCGAAGAACACGATGAACACAGGCAAAACTCACACGATACAAGGCCGATTGCTCTCACTGGTGGCCACTGGTCCGATAGAATCCTCGCAAGGAAAGATCGGTCAACATGCTCCCTCGATCACACACGGAGAGGGAAGAACACCTTGGAGAGGGTCTTGACGTCTTGGCAAAGGGACACCGATGCCAAGGCCTTGTACAATGAGGGAGGCGTGATGCAAACTCCAACGAGGTGGTGACGATAGTCTATCATCCGAAGGGGATGAGGCAAAACTAGAGATTCCACAAAGGGGGTTTTCTTTAGTCTATCATCTATGCCTAGGGTTACATGAGGGGTTGGGGGCACTATATATAGGCCAGCCACTAGTTCAAGGGTACTTTAGGAATAAAAGGGGAAAGTCTGGGCGGACTAAGGGGTACATGGGCCGAAGGCCCAGCTCGCGGCGCGCAGGCCCATATGCTCAGGCCGGAGACTCTAGTGTGGGGTCCGGAGACTCCCGTGTGGGTCGGAGACTCCGTTCTATCTCCGGTGTCGTCTCCGGAGTGGAAGACAGACTATCCTCAAGCTCGATCTAGGGGTCGGTCCGGAGATGGGTCCGTAGACTCTGGGGTCTGCAGGCCGGAGACTCCGGTGTCTTCCGGCCGGAGACTCTGGTGTGCATAGTCCAGAGACTCTAGTGCTCTAGCTGCTGCTTCTTCCATCTTCTCTTCCAAGCCTCTGTATTGTCATGCTTGTGCTCTAGGCTTCCTCCCATGACTCTGTACTTATTGGTGTGAACCTATCATTGATATGGGACGGAGTATGAAGTAGTATACCATTCAAGAGGGTAGGAAGTGGGTTCGCATAGAGGAACAGATTCACCTTTGGAGTCCATGACGACTTGGCATAAGTTGGATACCATGATGTGGTAACGACCGAAGGTCGGGCTACATCATCTCCCCTCCCTTAAAAAAGAGTCGTCCTCGACTCTACACGCTCATCACAAAGTAGAAGATGTCGACAGACCTTCTTGATCCTAGGGTTCACCATATAGTCGTCCTCGGGAAGATTGAATTGACAACACCTGAATGTTCCTTCACCTTCAATGAAGCCTACAAAGCTCACCACAAAAGCAAAGCAACACTCAAAGCGTAGCCAATTCATGAAGATTATAGCATGAGTCCTCAAGTTGAAGGAAGTCACCTTAGGATGTAGAGATAGCTCGTTGAAGGTAAGCCATAGGTAACTCTCTTTGATTCGTCTTGTCAACTCTTTGTCCATAGAGGTTGACGCGTACGCAATTGTACCTTCACACAACAAAGACCAAGCAACATATGTTTGTGTGTGATAGAGGAGCATGCCATTTGTGGCATGTCCATTCTTGTTCACAACACTATTAGCACAACTCAAGTATAGCAAACGAGATGCATATGCAAGGTCAAGGTGCATGGAACTCATTTGAAAATCATCCAAATGTGGGAACTCAAAAACTCGATAAAACATCTTAGTGTGTCACTCAAAGCAATTGAGTAAAATATTGATCAACATCTTTGATGCAAGAATAGGAGAATTCAGCAAAAAAACATGCGAAGAATATCCAAAGCAACATCATTATGTGTGCAAGCCAACCATTGGAAAGAACAATTGTTCAGTATGTTGGATGCCATACACATATCATCAAAAACAAAGATCATGTGGGTATGAGTATCGCAAGCGGAAGCAAAAACAACATGTTTGCAAACAACCATATGAAAGAGCAAGTGGTCCTTATGTTTTTTGCAACAACAATACAATAGACTTGGAAGCTCTCGTGACAATACATGCTCAAAATGGCATTATGGTTGCACACAAAACATCGGAAACAGAAATTATTCAACATTTTTGTGGCAACACACAAAGCATCAATATCCAATAGCAACGAAACATGATTGTCACAAGGTGAAAGAATACCATCAACATGCTTGCAAGCAAACCATATGAAAGAGCAATTTGACAACATGAAAGATGCAAAGAATGCAAAAGGTATTAGAGCTGGGTTCGACCTTGAACTCACTTGGGGGATGCTCTCTAGAGCTCTTTTTGTCAACTCGTGCTCAACCAAGGTTAACATTCTTGTGCGGGTACCTACACACATCAAACACAAAAGGAAGAACGTGTGTGCATGGTAGAGAAACACATCATCCATCATGACGTATCTCTTCTTGTGCACATCACCATGAGTGCCAATCAAGTGTAAAATAGATGCATGGTGAGTATGCAAGTGGGGAACATGCTTATCATGGCATTGGGGGCCATGATAAGCTATGGGGGCCATCTCAATAGACAACATTTGATAATTATTGTTGCAAGCAAAACAAGTGAAAGAGCCATTATTCAACTTATTGCAAGCATCGGTAGAAATTGTAAAACATTCATGACAAAGCCTGGTTCGAGGGGTACCATTGGTAACATCATTGCAAGCAAAACACTGGAAAGAACAATTGTTCAACAAAGTGCAAGCAATGATACCATCAACGTAACGTTTATAGCATGGCATGTCTATGGCAACATCATCACAATCAAATAATTTCACATGCTCAACATTATGCAAAGGCAAAGTATCACTTGGAAATATCAATGAAGCATATGTGATATCACAAACATCATCCATAGCATGTCAATCATCACAAATCATCATGTCCACTAGTGGGATCATGGCATCACCAACACATGTATTCTTACCTTGTTCATACCTCTCATATGAAGTGGGTGTTGTGGTAGTGTTGTCCTCCATGTGGGTGACTTCTTCTTCTTGTATGGGGATGGCCTTAGATTCATCCACCATGTACATCTTGTTGGGTGGATGCATCATCATCTCCAAGTTTGGCGCTTCTTGATCCATGGAACCTAGCACAACATGAGAAAACACACTAGAGGTAGAGGGTAAGTCGTTAGAAGTCAAAGTGGTCTCACATGACCTATAAACTACCACTCTTAACTCACTCGATGTGTCACTCATGCCCTCAAAGTGGAAGCACTCGATCTCACATAAGGTGGAGTCACTCATCTCACTCTTGTTTTCACTCAAGTGGGCTAAGTGGATCTCATACTCACATAGGATTGGTACCACATCATCACTCAAGCATATGGGGATAGGCTCGGTGTACTCAACTCCATGCGCCTCCTTTGGTGAAGGGAAAGTCCCATGCTCACCATTCTTGACCTTGTCGTCGCCATCTTGTGGGGTAGGCCCTTGTCTTGGAGCTTGCTCATCCTTTGCCATGGTCTCCTTGGCTTGTGTATACATCCTCTTGACATACTCGTCCAGCTTGGCGAAGTAGAGGTCTTTGTCTTCCTCATCCATGAAGTTGCATGCGTCATCTAGGACGTCAAGTTTAGGCTTTGAAGCTTGATGGCATGGAGGAGAGCTTGCTCTTGGTGCCATTATGGTGGTGGCACGAGTAGTTGAAGGTGCCTTATGATGGTGTCGATGGAGGTCATTGGTGTGCCTTGCCAAAGGTTGATGTAGATGGCACACTTGGTCATCCACATGACGCCCGCGATGATGCTTCTTGTCCTTGACACTCTTCTTGGTGAGGCATTGTAATGAGCACAAAGCATCATTAGTCTTGGCCATCGTGCTCATGGTTTTGGCGAAGTCGTTGTCCATGTTGCGCTTGAAGTTGTCCATTTGATGGTGGCCCTTGGTGCTCTCGAGGTGGAGGCTCTGTCTTAGTCGACGCGACTTGAGGAGCTTGTCATTGTCGTTCTTGAAGTCGTCCATTCTCGGGGAGTTATTGTTGTTGTAGAACTCCATATCACCCAAGCATGTGGAGCCATTGTCGGTGTAGTGCTCCATCATGTCATCCATGCTTGTGGAGGCATATGCATGGTGGCTCATCGTAGATTCTTCATGGAAATCATCCTCGGCTCCAGAGTTCCTAGACATGATTCACAAGACCAAGTGGTGTATATGGAAGTGGTAGGGGTTAGGGATGCAACTTCAAACCTTACTTTACCTTGGAAGATAGTATCGTGCAAGTGGCAACACTTGAGAGCAATCAAAACCAAGCAAAGTGAAGTTTACGCGGAACACCAAAACCAACTAACCACGAAAAAGCACACACACACAAAGCTTATGGTGGATGGGTATGGAAGGTGGCGTGTCCAAGAACAGTCCGAAAACAAGATATTGTAAAGGCAAGTAAAGAACCACGATGATCACAAAGCAAAACAAGTCAATCCACAAGAGGGAGTATGTACAAGGAAACACACACGGTGGGATAAATGGGACTTGTGCGACGGATAAAGTGAGCCAAGAACCAAATGATTACCTAGCGAATACTATAAGCTCGTGTCACACAAGTGCAAGGAGAGACGCTAGTTCGATTGCAATAAATTGGTGGGCTACAAGATATGCACAATAAGTACCACCTATTTGATGTTCATCGAGCTTGCGCTTCCTAGTCTATGAGGCACTTGTTTCTTTCTTTCTTTTTATTCTTTTTATTTTTCTATTTTTTTCACTTTTCTTTTCTTTTTCACTTGCCCTTCCTTGTGCCAACAACTATACAAGATAACTATATGAGATAGCGCGCTCACAAATTTTGCTCGGATTCTAGAAGGTATCAAATGTGCATAGACCAAGAAATCATAGGAGGAACTAGTCTCAATAGGTGTTTTTTGAACGCAAAGATAGTGTAGCTCACAAAGGAAAGCAAGTGGGGAGAAGTCGCGAATTTTTTATACCTTTCGACGCTGATCTTCACCCTTTATTGGTGGATTCTGCCTTGCTCACGGAATTTGGATGTAGTATATAGCATGAACCAAGGATATTATTATGTAGAGCTCCTTCTCCTCTTCAAAACGAGCTAAAGAACACCAAAATCCGAGTTCGTATGCAAAAGTTATGCTCAAAACCGTGAAACAATTTTTCGGTCAGTAGGGGGGCGGAGACTTTGCCAGAAACTCCGGTCTGGACCGGAATCTCCGGACTGGGCCGGAATCTCCGGTCTGGGGGCCAGAATCTGGGCTTGTTCGTCTGCGGTACGAAAGTTCCCGAGCAAGCGCATGGCGGTACCTAAGTTGTCTAAAATTGCCGCGTTTCGAAATGTTGGGCCGCCAACTACCGAGAGGGGCCATTTCGATGCAAACTCATCTCACCCCTGCCAAATTCAAACAATCCGTGAAACTGCCCCATGAAGTAGACGGTCGGGACCCCCATGTCGGTCATCTGCCCATGACACGAGTGCGAACGCGGCAACCTCTTAGGCAAATTGAGGAAGTAAGTGGATTGGATGCGTGGACCAATTTCACAAATCTATTCCCACCTTTCCCCTAGCATCGGCAGCGTCGGAATCCGCCCTCCAGGCAGGACGATCCCTTTGGACATTTTACTTCCAGTGCCAAGTTGTTGCGCCTAGTTGGTGCGCTTAGTCGCTGATCTCGAGCTCCAATGGCGCATGCCGTAGCCGCCGTTGTGAGGCTCTAGCCCACCTCCGCCGCCGACGAGCCGAGCAGCTCGGAGGATGGCAGATCCTACTACCAAGGAAGAAGAAGTCCTGGCTACAAGAGGATGAGCTACCCTTCTCTTTGCTATTTGCACTAATTATAACTGCTAGCTGGCTACTGAACCTAAAATTGTTTGTTAGCCCAGTGCTGACAAACATATTTTGTCCACAGTTTTCTGTCAAGTGGGATCTCCGCGGACCACCCTTACCTAGTTACGGTAGTCCTCTTCAGGTATGACTCTAAGGGCAAGTGGTATCGACACCATTGTATCACGATGGAAGAAGTGCCTACGCAGATCTGCACTATATCTGGTATGGTTGCTGCTCTGCGTAATCATGATGAATTATGGCCGAAGCAAACTGCAAAGTTCAGCTTCATGGCTGAACGTGGCATCATGGTTCCTCTACCGTGTGACAGTCAGCTAATTGGGTTGATGAAAAGGTATGCTTCGGCTTGCATGTTTGAGCTAAATTGTGATGTACTAGATGTGGAAGCTACTACAACTTGGAGTCGCCCTTCTATTCTTGGAAAGGGTGGTTGCTCGAACCCAATTAGCTCCTGGTAAGCAAAAGTCTCTTGGGGTTCGCATGTTTGTGCTGAATTGTAATTTTTGTTTTATTTACTCTGTAGATATTGGGTAGTTATGCAACAGTCTTGTTTCTTTGACAAGAAGCACCACAAGGTTAGAAACATGACTGCCGGGTCAGTCATTTTGCTGCCCAAAGAATTTAAAAACGAGTGGAAAGATGATGCTGGACATGATTCTGGTGTCCATTGTCCCAGCGATGCAGAGTATGTGAAGCTAAGAAAATTGGCACCAAGGAAGAGGAAGAAGGCAGTAAATGAAGAAGCCAGTGGACGTGAAGGCTTGGTACCCAGGCTACGGAAGAAGGCTGCTGGCAATGAAGATGCATACTAATGTGTTGAACTTGAACCTATATATGTAATTCGGCTAAATTCTGGAGCTCTGTGTGTGGAACTTTGCTGGGCGAAACAATCTACCCATGTTCTCTGAGTAAAATGTACCGCGACTTAGGGTTTGGAAACACACGAGTCAGTAGTTGAATCCGAAATTTTGATTGTGCCACTGCTATCTAAAAACACGCAGCAACGGTTCCATGATTGCTGCGGGGCAGGAGGTCTCCAAATTCGATGGAATGTAAGTGGCACAGAAATAAATTATTTAAGCTGCTACACTGCATAAAGCAGCAACTTATTTTAGATGTTGCATAACGACATGGCAACACAAACAGCAATGGCAACCGATATGCCTAGATGCTTGAGCCTGTCTATCTCACCGCCTCCCTGCTCCTACATCCCCTGCATCTGGCGAAGCTCCCGGATCTCCATTAACCTAGTGTACGTGCTTCCACTTATAAATTGTGGTTGTGGCATTTGCATGCGGCACAATCCATGTAGATTACGTTTAAACAAACCACCAATGTCAGAATACCACCATGATCAGACAAAAGGAAGTAATGCAGGGTTAAGACAGATTAACAGGCGATCAATTTTTTTCCTCCCAGGACTCTGGGACCACTAGTTCAGACCGCTTGGTCAACAAGTACAACTATTACAACTTAAAAATGCACGGAGATCAAGCTAAATAGAACTAGTTATCACACATCTCCTTGATCTTCCTAATCTTAGCCTGATGCGCATCTTCCTGTGAGAGCAAGGATCGAATCGTCTCCTCCTTCCTTTTAGCATCTTCCTTGCATAGCTTCAATTGTTTTTCTGCATTTTTCCTCATGCACTTGTCAATACTCGTAGTTGTGAACTGCAATACTTTGTCCTGGTGAAGATCCTTCCTTGCTTGGGTCAGTTCTTGCTCTGCTTTAGCCTCCAGGGCCAACGTCGCGTCCCTCTCCTTCTCGACTTTGTTAACCTTGTCTTGCACCCTCCTGATATCTCGCTTAAGCTTGGTCGTGTCAACTTGGTCCCATAGCTTCATCTCAACACTGTCAAGAAGTGAGCTGACTACGGATTCTATCAACTCAACAGTCATATCCCATAGTTTGTCTAGCGTTTTCTACATCAATTTGGGCCACTCTGGATCTACCCATTTGACAACACCGCAACTTCCGCCTTGCATCATTGCACGATGTCCTTGACACCGTAGAAACCTCATGCCTATGTTTCGTCCTTCGAACGCTACAAATTTAGCAGGCACATATCCATGTTTACATAGCAGAGGACTGTCTTCATCCGCTAAATCGTGATAGTCCGATTCATACATCGTCTGGTTGGCCTAACACATCATACAGGCATGAGTAAACAAAGTAGATCTGGCTCAAAAAATAGATAACTAGCCAGAGATGATAGAGATAGAGATGACACTACTCACATCGAAATCACCGTCCCTGTCGTCACGACGCGTTTCCTCGCCGTCTCTCCTTGAACCCATGCCGAGAGGGGAGGCGGGTGGCTGCCGGAGAGGGGATTGGAATGGAGGCGCCGTCGGCTTGTGGCTACGGCAGGATGGGAGTGAAGTGGGGAAAGTGGCTTCCAGGGGAAGGAAGAGAAGTACGGGGAGGAAGAGAAGTGATGGGGACGTGACACTGGGATATGGCCCACTGAACCCGTGAGTCGTGACACTCACAACAGGGGAGCACCCGATGTTGCCAGTTTATCCAGAGCGAGCATGGCCAATCATGCCACAGAACAGCCTACTCGCGGATCGCTCTCATGAAGACCATCACAATCGTCGAAGCGCCCCGACCGAACGGTATGTAACAATCGTCAAGAAGAACAACTGTGCTAGGGTGTGCCTTCTAGAAGACTCAGTCTAACGGCCACCCATTAGAAGAACTGACATGCAATCACACTGGGTGGATCCATCAGTGGTTCATGAAAAGAACAGACATGCAATGACACTGGTGGATCCATGTGTGGTTTGTGAGAAGAACACACATCCAATGGCACTGGGTGTGGTTCATGAAAAGACAACACATCCAATGACACCGGTGGATCTTTATGTGGTTTGTGAGAAGAACAGATATGCGATGACTCTAGCTGCGGTTCATGCGAAGAACACACATGCAATGACACTGGTGGATCCATATGTGGTTTGTGAGAAGAACAGACATGCGATGACTCTAGTTCTGGTTCATGAAAAGAACACACATGCAATGACAATGGTGGATCCTTATGTGGTTTGTGAGAAGAATTTACATGCAATCACACTGGGTGTGGTTCATGAGAAGGACACACATCCAATGACACTGGTGGATCCTTATGTGGTTTGTGAGAAGAACAGACATCCAATGACACTGGGTGTGGTTCATGAAAAGAACACACATCCAATGACACTGGTGGATCCCTATGTGGTTTGTGACAAGAACAGGCATCCAATGACACTGTGTGTGGTTCATGGAAAGAACACACATCCAATGACACTGGTGGATCCATGTGTGGTTTGTGAGAAGAACATGCATGTAATGACACTGGTGTATCCTTATGTGGTTTGTTTAGAGGAACATACATGCAATGACACTGGGTGTGGTTCATGAAAAGAACAGACATGCAATAACACTGGTGGATCCTTATGTGCTTTGTGAGAAGAACTGACATGCAATCACACTGGGTGCATCCATGTGTGGTTCATGAAAAGAACACACATCCAATGACACTGGTGGATCCATGTGTGGTTTGTGAGAAGAACACACATGCAATGACACTGGGTGTGGTTCATGAAAAGAACACACATCCAATGACACTGGTGGATCCTTATGTGGTTTATGAAAAGAACAGACATCTAATGACACTGTGTGTGGTTCATGAAAAGAACACACATCCAATGACACTGGTGGATCCTTATGTGGTTTGTGAGAAGAATAGACATGCAATGACTCTAGATGTGGTTCATGAGAAGAACAGACATGCAATGACACTGGTGTATCCCTATGTGGTTTGTGAGAAGAACAGACATGCGATGACTCAGGATGTGGTTCATGAGAAGAACAGACATGCAATGACGCTGGTGTATCCTATGTGGTTTGTGAGAAGAATAGACATGCAATGACACTAGGTGTGGTTCATGAATAGAACAAACATGCAATGATACTAGTGGATCCACGTGTAGTTTGTGAGAAGAACTGACATGCAACGACCACATGCAATGACACTGGTGGATCCATATGTGGTTTGTTTAGAGGAACAGACATGCAATGACACTGGGTGTGGTTCATGAAAAGAACAGACATGCAATGACACTAGTGGATCCTTATGTGGTTTGTGAGGAGAACTGACATGCAATCACACTGGGTGGATCCATGTGTGGTTCATGAAAAGAACACACATCCAATGACACTGGTGGATCCATGTGTGGTTTGTGAGAAGAACACACATGCAATGACACTGGTTGTGGTTCATGAAAAGAACACACATCCAATGACACTGGTGGATCCATGTGTGGTTTCTGAGAAGAACACACATCCAATGACACTTGGTGTGGTTCATGAAAATAACACACATCCAATGACACTTGTGGATCCTTATGTGGTTTGTGAGAAGAACAGACATGCGATGACTCTAGATGTGTTTCATGAGAAGAACACACATGCAATGACACTGGTGGATCCATATGTGGTTTGTGAGAAGAATAGACGTGAGATGACTCTAGCTATCGTTCATGAAAAGAACACACATGCAATTACACTGTGGTATGGGCATGAAGGAGGAGGTGTAGCCTAATTTTAGGACTCCACCAAGCTAGGCGATGCGGGCGCATCCCATTGATGATTGGCACGCCAGGACGACCTACGATATGTAATGATAAGTCTAAGGTTGTCTCAAATATTGTTGCTATGTTATTGAGTCCGAGTCCAGGTTAGGTTCCAGTCTGTTGTGTGTTCGGTTTGGGTCTGTGCAACCAACTAGTTGGAGGCCTTCTATATAAAGGAGCCAGCTACCTAGGGTTTAGGGGAGTTCAGTTGTTTAGTCTAAAAACTATATTGTGCTCCACCGTGTATCATCCCTCTAGGGATTGCGATACCATTTATCATATTATTGCTGCGGAGGTTCTTGTGTTCATCAAGGATTGTCGTGCTCAGGTTTGAGGCGTGGTGATCTTCATCACGTTACTTGCTGGATTCGTTCCTCTTCTTCAGGTGACGTTCATCGCGTTATTGGGAGATCATCTATCTAGTTGACTCGTTGTGAAAGATCGGGACAAAACATAGGATCATTGGCTTGATACGTATCAGGTGGTATCAGAGCTCTCGTTGATCACAACAAGTAGTTTATAGACCAGTTTGTTTGGAGAAGAGATTGGGAGGCGAGTTCTTGGGCTAGAACGGAATCGCATATCCGATCCGCAGCGATTTCATCAGATCCAATCAAGGCAGCTGGTACGTGGAGTTCAGGAAAGGAAGGAGGGAGGCAGGCGCCGTCTCCGCGTATTCCTTTAATGGCGGATCGATAATTCCGTCGGCAGCAAGGTCCGTTCGATCTACTACTAGATCCGATCGGGGCATTCTTTTTTGAGAGTCCTACCGATCTACACAAGATCCTGTCAGGGGCATTGAAAAAAAAAGAGAGAGACCCGCTGCCGTACGCCTCGCTCTCCACCTGGTGTCGCACGCGCTCGCGAAGGAAGCTCCTGGTGTCGCCCGCGCATGCCCGAATTAAAAAAAGGCAGGAGGCCCGCCGCTGTACGCATTCACGACACAGAGTCTCCTCGATCGCGCCCGCCTCTCTTTTCCTTGGTCGCTCGCGATCAGGGATTGCTCCGCTCGCTGGGATCTATCGCGTGGGAGTCAAGGAAGGTTAAAAAAGGGCAGGATCTGGTACGTGTGTGTGATCGGATAGAATCGATCGCGGGGTCGTTTTCATCACAAGTAGAGGATCCGGTGCATACAGTTTGAATCAGTTTGGATTGGAAAGAAATCAGAACATGAAGGATTAATATGGGAATAGAAAAGGAAGTTCGTAAGATAGACAGAGCGGATGATGTGTACTTTGACTACACTACTATTGTTGTGGGATCATCACTTCATTCTATAGATATAAAATGGAAGTTGGACAGTTCTGCCACATATGTGGAGTTTAGATCTCGGAGGTCTGACATGGATGATAGTTTTGCCAAATGTCATTCGATCGATTCCAAGTTTGGTGGTCGCACTGAATTTGTTCTTGCACACTAGCGTGTGGATGAGACTGTGGCTAGTTTGTGGAAGGAAGAGAGGACCGCAAAGAGCATAACAACCCCTAGTTGGGCAGATTTGAAGCAATTTCTGCGCACTAGATTTTTGGAGAAGTCCAAGGAGCTGGACAAGGTGGTTAGTTCTAAGGATGTTGTACCATTGAGTGGGCTGAATTTGCAACTCAACAAGGTACAAGGTGATGCTTGCATGACAGTTGACAAGGGCCAGCGTTGGAATTTATTTCAGGCGTAGTGTATGATCAAAGGCAAAGCATGCAAGTTGATTGTTGATGGAGGAAGCTGTACTAATGGCATTAGCAAGGCAATGGTGGCAGCGTTGGGGTTGTGCACATGGTGTATTCCTGAACCTAAGCATCTACAGTGGTTCAATAGCTATGGTATGGTGAAGGTAACTCATAAGGTGCGTGTGCCATTTACAGTTGGTGATTATATTGATGAGATTGAGTGCGGTGTATTGCCATTGGAGGTATGTGGGTTGTTACTTGGTCGTCCATGGTAGTATGATCGCAACGTTACACATGCTGGCAGAGCAAATACATATTCTTTTGTGCATGGTGGCAAACAACAGACTTTCAAGCCTATGCAGGATGATCACATAAAGTCTGATGTAGAGATGGTGGTACATAAGGAGAAGGTGCGCAAGACTAAGAAAAAATCTAGGCTAGCTAAGGTCCAGGATGGAGAGTATGATTCACAGTGCGACAATGTTGATATTGCTTCAGCTATGCCTGTAGATGACAAGACAGTGGAACTTGTTAGTGACAAGCTAGTTGAAGTGCATCGTCTTATTGCTGAGAGGAAGGATGTTGTAGCATGTGTTCAGAAGGTTGTTTGTGTTGACACGGGTGTCCAGACGGATGATAGTTGTGCTCCTGATGTTCCAGTGCATGTGGTACAACGGGGTAACAAGAGCAGTTTTGTTAGCACACCTGTGAGGCGTTTTGTTGGGACAGTTGTGCGGGTGCATAGAGGCAAGGATGGACATGTTCGATAGTTGTGTGGTCCAGGCATTACTCATCTTATGCCAGGTCATGCCAAGAAGGTCCATGTTCAGCAACCACGGGTTCCAACAAGAGTTAAGAAGAAGAACAAACGGTGGCGCCTAGGTCCAAGCTCGTATGGAGACGCAAGGAGGTGCGGGCGCCAAGGGCTGCTATATCAAGTCGAGCGGGCCAAGAGGAAGGATGTGGTGAGGAAGGCAAGCAAGACTTGAAGATGGCGAAGACGCGCAAAGCGATTGTTCATATCACGCCACCTTTCTGACCCGACCCACAAGCGTTGGGGACAACGCTTCTTGAAGGGGGATGATGATATGGGCATTGATGGCTCAATACACGGCGCCCAAAAAAGTGCTTGGTGCGTGGTGTTGTTGTAGAGCTCGTTGGGAACCCCAAGAGGAAGGTATGATGAGCACAGCAGCAAGTTTCCCTCAGTTATGAAACCAAGGTTTAATCGAACCAGTAGGAGCAAGGAAACACCTCAAAGGTGATACTAGCTGAGCTTTGGTAGGGCGCACTACCGGTGCTAGTAGCAACGTGGAGACCTGCACAACACAACCACAGAACTTTGTCCCCAACTTGCGATGAGGTTGTCAATCTCACCGTGTTTTGCGGTAAACAAAGGATTAAACGTATCGAATGGAAAGAAGTAAAAGTTTGCAGAAAGTAAACACAAAGCAGAAACAGTTTATAGATTGTATGTAAAGAAGAAGGACCGGGATCCATAGTTCACTAGAGGTGGCTCTCCTTAAGATAGATAACACGCTGGGTGAACAAATTATAGCGGGGCAATTGACAAACACCAAGAAAGCAATACATGCATATACTAATCATCTTGACTCCTTTGAGACTTGATTGGGCATTACAACATAATACATAGACCGCCATCCAACTGCATCTATGACTAATAATCCACCTTCAGGTTATCATCCGAACCCCCTCCAGTATTAAGTTGCAAGCAACAGATTATTGCTTTACGAACTACGTGTAAAGTAAACAATACGATTTCTCTATGAACAAAAGATTGTTGTTTTCTCCCTAGTAGCAACAACACATCTAGTACCTTAGAGATTTCTGTCACTTCCCCAGATTACCAGAGGCATGAACCCACTATCGTGCATAAATACTAACTCTTGGAGTTGCTAGCATCTACTTGGCCAAGATAGCTACTAACAACGGAAAGCATGCAAGATCTCAAATAACAAAGACATGATAGAATCAATGATCAATCTGAAATAGCATCTCAATATCCATCGGATCCCCGCAAACACAACATGTATGAATTACAAATAGATGATCTTGATCATGAACGGAGCTCACAAGATCTAAACATGAAAGCACAAAGGAGGAGAAACCAGCCATCTAGCTACTACATGCATCCATAGTCCAAGGATGAACTACTCATGCATCACACCGAAGGCTTGCATGCTGATGAAGAAGGCCTCCAGGGTGAATTCCCCTCTCCAGCAGGGTGCTGGAAAGAGCTTCAGACCCCCCGATCTAGGGACAGAGACGACGGCGGCTACAGACTCTTTCGTGGATTTTTGATCGGGTACCTAGGGTTTTCGTCCCGAGGGCAACTTATAGGCGGAAGGAGAGGATGAGGGGGTGCTGGGGCCAGCCAGACCACCTCCTGGCGCGGGCCAGGCCTGGCCGTGCAGCCAGGTGGTGTGGCCGGGCCCCAGACCTTCTCCGTCTCGTATTCTGGCACTTGATCCCTTCCAGAAAAATAGGCACTTTGGCTTTTGTCCCGTCCAATTCCGAGAATATTCATTTTATGACTTTTCTGGAACCAAAAACAACAGAAAACAGGCAGCTGGCACTGTGGCTCTTGTTAATAGGTTAGTCCAAGAAATCATAATAAAAGTACTCCAAAGTTGGAACAAAACACAAGAAAGTGGATAAAATCACGCATGGAACATAAAAAATTATAGATACATTTGCAATGTATCAGGCATGAAGAAGGAGGTGAAGCCTAATTTTAGGACTCCACCAAGCTAGGTGATGCGGGTGCATCCCATTGATGATTGGCACGCCAGGACAACCTAAGATATGTAATGATAAGTCTAAGGATGTGTCAAATATTGTTGCTATGTTATTGAGTCCGAGTCCAGGTTAGGTTCGAGTCTGTTGTGTGTTCGGTTTGGGTCTATCCAACTGACTAGTTGCAGGCCTCCTATATAAAGGAGCCATCTAACTAGGGTTTAGGGGAGTTCAGTTGTTTAGTCTAAAAACTAGATTATGCTCCACCGTGTATGATCCCTCCGGGGACAGCGATACCATCTATCATATTATTGTTGTGGAGGTTCTTGTGTTCATCAAGGATTGTCGTGCTCAGGTTTGAGGCGTGGTGATCTTCATCACTTTACTTGTTGGATTCGTTCCTCTTCTTCAGGTGACGTTCATCATGTTATTGGGAGATCATCTATCCGGTCGACTCGCTATGAAAGATTGGGACAAAACATAGGATCATCGGCTTGATCCGTATCACACTGGTGGATCCATGTGTGGTTTGTGAGAAGAACACACATCCAATGACACTAGGTGTGGTTCATGAAAAGAACACACATCCAATGACACTAGTGGATCCCTATGTGGTTTGTGAGAAGAACAGACATCCAATGACACTGTGTGGTTAATGAAAAGAACACGCATCCAATAACACTGGTGGATCCATGTGTGGTTTGTTTAGAAGAACACACATGCAATGACACTCGTGTATCCTTATGTAGTTTGTTTAGAGGAACATACATGCAATGACACTGGGTGTGGTTCATGAAAAGAACAGACATGCAATGACACTAGTGGATCCTTATGTGGTTTGTGAGAAGAACTGACATGCAATCACAATGGGTGGATCCATGTGTGGTTCATGAAAAGAACACACATCCAATGACACTGGTGGATCCATGTGTGGTTTGTGAGAAGAACACACATGCAATGACACTTGGTGTGGTTCATGAAAAGAACACACATCCAATGACATTGGTGGATCCTTATGTGGTTTATGAAAAGAACAAACATCCAATGACACTGTATGTGGTTCATGAAAAGAACACACATCCAATGGCACTGGTGGATCCTTATGTGGTTTGTGAGAAGAACAGACATGCAATGACTCTAGATGTGGTTCATGAGAAGAACAGACATGCAATGACACTGGTGTATCCTTATGTGGTTTGTGAGAAGAACAGACATGTAATAACTTTGGATGTGGTTCGTGAGAAGAACAGACATGCAATGACACTGGTGTATCCCTATGTGATTTGTGAGAAGAACAGACATGCAATGACACTAGGTGTGGTTCATGAAAAGAACATGCATGCAATGATACTGGTGGATCCATGTGTGGTTTGTTTAGAAGAACACACATGCAATGACCACATGCAATGACCACATTCAATGACACTGGTGCATCCATGTGTGGTTTGTTTTGAGGAACAGACATGCAATGGCACTTGGTGTGGTTCATGAAAAGAACAGACATGCAATGACACTAGTGGATCCTTATGTGGTTTGTGAGAAGAACTGACATGTAATCACACTGGGTGGATCCATATGTGGTTCATGAAAAGAACAGACATGCAATGACACTGGTGGATCCATGTGTGGTTTGTGAGAAGAACACACATCCAATGACACTGGTGTGGTTCATGAAAAGAACACACATCTAATGACACTTGTGGATCCTTATGTGGTTTCTGAGAAGAACAGACTTGCAATGACTCTAGCTGTGGTTCATGAGAAGAACACACATGCAATGACACTGCTGGATCCATATGTGGTTTGTGAGAAGAACATACATGCGATGACTCTAGCCGTGGTTCATGAAAAGAACACACATGCAATGACACTGGTGGATCCATATGTGGTTTGGGAGAAGAACACACATCCAATGACACTGGGTGTGGTTCATGAGAAGAACACACATCCAATGACACTGGTGGATCCTTATGTGGTTTGGGAGAAGAATAGACATCCAATGACACTGTGTGTGGTTCATGAAAAGAACACACATCCAATGACACTGGTGGATCCTTATTTGGTTTGTGAGAAGAACAGACATGCAATGACACTGGGTGTGGTTCATTAAATGAACTGACATGCAATGACACTAGTGGATCCTTATCTGGTTTGTGAGAACAACTAACATGTAATCACACTGGGTCGATCCATGTGTGGTTCATGAAAAGAACAGACATGCAATGACACTGGTGGATCCATGTGTGGTTTGTGAGAAGAACACACATCCAATGACACTGGGTGTGGTTCATGAAAAGAACAAACACCCAATGACACCGGTGGATCCTTATGTGGTTTGTGAGAAGAATAGACATGCGATGACTCTAGTTGTGGTTCATGAGAAGAACACACATGCAATGACACTGGTGGATCCATATGTGGTTTGTGAGAATAACAGACATGTGATGACTCTAGCTGTGGTCAATGAAAAGAACACAGATGCAATGACACTGGTGGATCCATGTGTGGTTTGTTAGAAGAACATAGATCCAATGACACTGGGTATGGTACATGAAAAGAACACACATCCAATGACACTGGTGGATCCTTATGTGGTTTGTGAGAAGAATAGACATCCAATGACACTTTGTGGTTCATGAAAAGAACACACATGCAATGACACTGGTGGATCTATGTGTGGTTTGTGAGAAAAACAGACATGCAATGACACTGGTGTATCCTTATGTGGTTTGTTTAGAGGAACATACATGCAATGAAACTGGGTGTGGTTCATGAAAAGAACAAACATGCAATGACACTGGTGGATCCTTATGTGGTTTGTGAGAAGAACTGACATGCAATCACACTGGGTGGATCCATGTGTGGTTCATGAAAAGAACACACATCCAATGACACTGGTGGATCCTTATGTGGTTTGGGAGAAGAATAGACATCCAATGACACGGTGTGTGGTTCATGAAAAGAACACACATCCAATGACACTGGTGTATCCTTATTTGGTTTGTGAGAAGAACAGACATGCAATGACACTGGGTGTGGTTCATTAAATGAATAGACATGCAATGACACTAGTGGATCCTTATGTGGTTTGTGAGAAGAACTAACATGTAATCACACTGGGTCGATCCATGTGTGGTTCATGAAAAGAATAGACATGCAATGACACTGGTGGATCCATGTGTGGGTTGTGAGAAGAACACACATCCAATGACACTGGGTGTGGTTCATGAAAAGAACACACACCCAATGACACCGGTGGATCCTTATGTGGTTTGTGAGAAGAATAGACATGCGATGACTCTAGTTGTGGTTCATGAGAAGAACACACATGCAATGACACTGGTGGATCCATATGTGGTTTGTGAGAATAAAAGACATGTGATGACTCTAGCTGTGGTTCATGAAAAGAACACACATGCAATGACACTGGTGGATCCATGTGTGGTTTGTGAGAAGAACATAGATCCAATGACACTGGGTGTGGTACATGAAAATAACACACATCCAATGACACTGGTGGATCCTTATGTGATTTGTGAGAAGAATAGACATCCAATGACACTGTGTGGTTCATGAAAAGAACACACATGCAATGACACTGGTGGATCTATGTGTGGTTTGTGAGAAAAACAGACATGCAATGACACTGGTGTATCCTTATGTGGTTTGTTTAGAGGAACATACATGCAATGAAACTGGGTGTGGTTCATGAAAAGAACAAACATGCAATGACACTGGTGGATCCTTATGTGGTTTGTGAGAAGAACTGACATGCAATCACACTGGGTGGATCCATGTGTGGTTCATGAAAAGAACACACATCTAATGACACTGGTGGATCCATGTGTGGTTTGTGAGAAGAACACACATGCAATGACACTGGGTGTGGTTCATGAAAAAAAATACATCCAATGACACTGGTGGATCCTTATGTGGTTTATGAAAAGAACAGACATCCAATGACACTGTGTGTGGTTCATGAAAAGAACACACATCAAATGGCACTGGTGGATCCTTATGTGGTTTGTGAGAATAACAAACATGAAATGACCCTAGATGTGCTTCATGAGAAGAACAGACGTGCAATGACGCTGGTGTATCCTTATGTGGTTTGTGAGAAGAACAGACATGCGATGACTCTGGATGTGGTTTGTGAGAAGAACAGACATGCAATGACACTGGGTGTGGTTCATGAAAAGAACATGCATGCAATGATACTGGTGGATCCATGTGTGGTTTGTTTAGAAGAACACACATGCAATGACCACATGCAAAGACACTAGTGCATCCATGTGTGGTTTGTTTTGAGGAACAGAGATGCAATGACACTGGGTGTGGTTCATGAAAAGAACAGACATGCAATGACACTGGTGGATCCTTATGTGGTTTGTGAGAAGAATTTACATGCAATCACACTGGGTGGATCCATGTGTGGTTCATGAAAAGAACACACATCCAATGGCACTGGTGGATCCATGTGTGGTTTGTGAGAAGAACATACATGCAATGACTCTAGAGGTGGTTCATGAGAAGAACATACATGCAATGACACTTGTGTATCCCTATGTGGTTTGTGAGAAGAAAAGACATGCGATGACTCTAGATGTGGTTCATGAGAAGAACAGACATGCAATGACACTGGTGTATCCCTATGTGGTTTGACAGAAGAACAGACATGCAATGACACTGGGTGTGGTTCATCAAAAGAACAGACATGCAATGACACTGGTGGATCCTTATGTTGTTTGTGAGAAGAACTGACATGTAATGACCACATGCAATGACACTGGTGTATCTTTATGTGCTTGTTTAGAGGAACATACATGCAATGACACTGGGTGTGGTTCATGAAAATAACAAACATGCAATGAAAGTAGTGGATCCTTATGTGGTTTGTGAGAAGAACTGACATGCAATCACACTGGGTGGATCCATGTGTGGTTCATGAAAAGAACACACATCCAATGACACAGGTTGATCCATGTGTGGTTTGTGAGAAGAACACACATGCAATGATACTTGGTGTGGTTCATGAAAAGAACACACATCCAATGACACTAGTGGATCCTTATGTGGTTTATGAAAAGAACAGACATCCAATGACACTGTGTGTAGTTCATGAAAAGAACACACATCCAATGACACTAGTGGATCCTTATGTGGTTTGTGAGAAGAACAGACATGTGATGACTCTGGATGTGGTTCATGAGAAGAACAGACATGCAATGACACTAATGTATCGCTATGTGGTTTGCGAGAAGAACAGAGATGCAATGACACTTGGTCTGGTTCATGAAAAGAATAGACATGCAATGACACTGGTGGATCCTTATGTGGTTTGTGAGAAGAACTGACATGCAATGACCACATGCAATCACACTGGGTGGATCCATGTGTGGTTTGTTTAGAGGAACAGACATGCAATGACACTTGTGGATCCTTATGTGGTTTGTGAGAAGAACTGGCAAGCGATGACTCTAGTTGTGGTTCCTGAAAAGAACACACATGCAATGACACTAGTGGATCCATGTGTGGTTTGTGAGAAGAACACACATCCAATGACACTGGGTATGGTTCATGACAAGAACACACATCCAATGACACAGTGAATCCTTATGTGGTTCCTGATAAGAACAGACATCCAATGACACTGTTTGTGGTTCATGAAAAGAACACACATCCAATGACACTGGTGGATCCTTATGTGGTTTGGGAGAAGAACATACATGCAATGACACTGGGTGTGGTTCATGAAAAGAACACACTTCCAATGACACTGGTGGATCCTCGTGTAGTTTGTTTAGAAGAACGCACATGCAATGACACTGGTGTATTCTTATGTGGTTTGTTTAGAGGAACAGACATTCAATGACACTGGGTGTGGTTCATGAAAAGAACAGACATGCAATGACACTTGTGGATCCTTATGTGGTTTGTGAGAAGAACTGACATGCAATCACACTGGGTGGATCCATGTGTGGTTCATGAGAAAACACACATCCAATGAGACTGGTGGATCCATGTGTGGTTTGTGAGAAGAATGCACATGCATTGACGCTAGGTGTGGTTCATGAAAAGAACACACATCCAATAACACTAGTGGATCCTTATGTGGTTTATGAAAAGAACAGACATCCAATGACACTGTGTGTGGTTCATGAAAAGAACACACATCCAATGACACTGGTGGATCTTTATGTGGTTTGTGAGAAGAACAGACATGCAATGACTCTAGATGTGGTTCATGAGAAGAACAGACATGCAATGACACTAGTGTATCCCTATGTGGTTTGTCAGAAGAACAGACATGTGATGTCTCTGGATGTGGTTCATGAGTAGAACAGACATGCAATGACACTGGTGTATCCCTATGTGGTTTGTCAGAAGAACATACATGCAATGACATTGGGTGTGGTTCATGAAAAGAACAGGCATGCAATGATACTGGTGGATCCATGTGTGGTTTGTGAGAAGAACTGACATGCAATCACACTGGGTGGATCCATGTGTGGTTCATGACAGGAACAGATATGCAATGACACTAGTGGATCCATGTGTGGTTTGTGAGAAGAACACACATCCAATGACACTGGGTGTGGTTCATGAAAAGAACACACATCCAATGACACCAGTGGGTCCTTATGTGGTTTGTGAGAAGAACAGACATGCGATGACTCTAGCTGTGGTTCATGAGAAGAACACACATGCAATGACATTGGTGGATCCATATGTGGTTTGTGAGAAGAACAGACATGCGATGGCTCTAGCTATGGTTCATGCAAAGAACTGTTGGGCGGATACCCTCGGGTAGGGTCACGCAGGTGTATAAAGGCCGAGTTAGCCGAGGTTCGGCAAGGCCAAAGTGGATGCTAGCCGGGTCACCTCAAGGCAGGCCGAATCATGGGGTAACCCGGACCAGGGGCGTTCGCCTAACTAAGTCTCAACTGACTTAAGTAGTAAGTCGGAAGTGCCTGTTTTACTTGTATGCAGGAACAGGTGTGGCCGGATGTACTATGATCCGGGTCACGACTAGCTTCTAGGAGAAGGAAGGAATCTCGCTTGTCAAAATAAGCCCCGTACGCACTACCTGAGTGAATCAAGCAAGGGCAGGACCACCGGGGCATGGACGACAAGGGTGACGACGCCCATGTCGGCTGACGCGGGCGCCGCAGAGGCTCGCGTAGCCTCTGCGTGTGTGACGCGGGGGAAAAGCACCCGGTCGGCTTACTACTTTGGGAGGAGGCATATTCTTAGGAATATGCCTCCACGTATGCCCTAGGCAGAGACCGAGCTCCCTCTATAAAATGGGGGCTAGGGTTTCAGTAGAAGGGGTTCTGCGATTCTGATTTGGCTAGGGTTTTTAGGTGTGATCTGTGGGTGAGAGTAAGAGAGCTCCTTCTTTCTCCTCTCGCCAATACAGCTCTAGGAGCACTTGTAATCTTGGAAGCAAAGCAATACAAACAACTATGTGGAGAATCACTTCACTATCCCTCCCTGGATTCCCCTAGCGTGTATTAGTTCCCACCTTTAGCCTATCCATGGCATCTGCCGTGACACCACCACGACAGTTGGCGCCCACCGTGGGGCTAGCGGTGCTAGCAGGGGTCAAGATCCGGACGGGAAACTTCATCGGCACCGGCGAACGCATCGTCTCTTGGCTCGTTCAGTGCTTTGGAGCGCTGGACTTCGTCAGCGACAACGTTGGCTGCTTCGGCACGCGTCCACTTCCGCGCAATGGCCTCTTCGTCAAGCTCGGCGCACACAAAGTCTATGTTGCTGTGGACGTGTCTTGTGTTCATCCACGCCACGTCGTCGAGGCTGGAGAGCCGTCCCTCACCGTGGCTCGCGGGGCACGTATCGCTCGCTCCCCGGACCGCGCAGAGGTGATGATGACTGCGCCTGGTGCGGGCGCGAGCAAGGATCCGGCACCAGATCCGGAGGTAACGCCTAAGGCACCGAGGAAAGGTAGAGGTCCTCCACTAGAGAGGCCGGAAAATGTGTTGAGGGAAGCGATGGATAGCTTGGCAAACCCTGTGGTAGCAGCAGCAGATCCGGCTCGAGCGCAGGCCGAGCTAGAAGAAACTAGGCAAAAGATACTAGAGGGTGCAAAGAAAATAGCCGCAGCTCAGCAGTCGTTGAATATGACGTTGCATGAGTACGCAAAGGCGAACAAAGTTGATGCTGTAAAAGTAAAGGGGAGAAATCTCATGAGCGACATGAACAGAGAGGGTGATACTGGAATTGAGGAATCAGAAAACTGTTTGTCCGTGGGGCTGCCGAGGTATAGTACCCTGGCAAAGAACCTTAGAGCGGCGGATGCAGCTGCATCCGAGTTAGAGGGTTTGACGGGTGAAGCCCGTCAAAGACAACAAGATAGGGTTAACGAGCTGGTTCGGATCGCGAACAGACAAAACAAAGAACTACTCAGAGCTAACCCGGAGAGAGCTGGAGCCTCCAAGATCGTCCATTCAGCGATGGGTAACCTGGAGAAATCCGCTGGAGCCGCATCGTCTCCTCATGGTGGTCCAAGGAGAGAAGAGGTAGTAACCTCGGCCAGACGGAACAAACAGATCGTCCCGTATGACCCAACTCGGGCAGGGAAAGGAAAAGAAGCACACAAAAATGATGATCGACGGAGTGTGAGCCGAGGTGAAGCTGGTCGAGGTAATCGCGACCAAGGCAATGCCGGTCAAGGGAATGCCGTCAATGGCAATGCCGGACAGTGAAACTCGGCAGGAGCAGGACAACCGCAGCAGCGGACTATACCAAGGCAAGAGCAAAGTGCTGGCCGAGGCATGCAACAGACACGTGCTCCGCGAGAGCAAGACAGGTATAATGATGGAGATTCGGAAATGGCAAATGCGGGATACCCAAGACCGGACTATCATGTGAAAGGGTCAAGATTGGGAAGCAGGGATTTGATGCCGGATGATGCCAGGTTGAAACTGGATCGACTGTATAGGTCAGAACAGATCGAATGCCAAGGTCCACCGGGTCCTGCGTGTTTTGGACCCCGGATCATGAAGGAGCCGTCGGTACCCAACTTCCAGTTACCCAGGGGCACGAAGACGTATGACGGCAGTACCAAGCCGGAGGATTGGCTGATAAACTATGCTATGGCTGTGAAAATTGCCACTGGCATCTTGAGATGGGCTGTACGATATGTACCCCAGATGTTGGAAGGACCGGCAAGGGTATGGCTGAACAATTTGCCACCCGAAAGCATCAACTGCTGGATAGACTTTGAGGAAATGTTCATCAGCAATTTCTCGAGTACGTATCAGAGGCCAAATAGGCCGCAGACCCTAGCTATGTGCAAGCAAAGACCTATTGAGACAGACCGGGAGTTCCTGACCCGGTGGTGTACCGTGAGAAACTCATGTGAAGGCGTGATAGAATCACATGCCATAGCATGGTTTGCACAAGGGTGCCGATATGCAAGCGAGCTGTGGCAAAAGTTGCAAAGGAAAATGCCAACTACGTTGGCAGAGATGATCCGGATTGCAGATTCGTATGCTTTGGGTGATCCGACTCAACCTAGGCTCGTATCAAACGAGTCAAATGATGAGTACTATCAGAGGGATGGAGCCGGATCATCCCGGAGGAATGACTACAGAGGAAAAAGAAGAGATGATAGACCAGATCATCGATACGGTTCGCAACATGTTGCGGCTGTGAATCAAGATCAGCCCGGAGCAGGGGGCAGTCCGTGCCAGAAAACTGGAGGGCAATGGACTCCGAGAAACGAAGGAAAGAAAACTTGGACGCCAGAGCAAAAGAGACAGTGGCAAGAAAAGAAGGACCGCCCGAGGTATACTTATGAGTCGATGTTGGACCAGCCGTGTAAGTTTCACACGCCAAATCCGAGTAACCCAGCGGGTCATACGACGAGGCAATGTGAGTGGATGCGCAAGATTGAACAAGGTGGCTCAGGGAATGCTCAGGCACCCCGGAATGATCAGCCTCGGCAGGAGTTACCCCGGCAGCAATTGCTCTCCGGAGCAAACACGCAACAGCTAATGTTGCCTCCCCCTCCGCCGAGGTATGATAACAATGAGAGAAGGGATGTAGTGCATCAAGTGGAAAATCAGCAACAGCCGGATCAGAGGTACCCCGGAAATGAGGGGAGAAATGAGTACAAAGAGCATCATTAGAGCTATTGTGTGTTCACCACTGAGGAAACAGATAGAAAAAGCTTGCAGCGTAGGCATATGGAGGTGAATGCAGTGATGCCGGCAGGGACGAGGTACATGCCTTGGTCTGATCAGGAAATCACCTGGAGCATAAAGGATCATCCCAAGCTTATGCCAAGCCCTGGTTCGTATGCGTTGGTGCTGGACCCGACGTTCATTGGGTCTAGCATTAATGTAAGGTTCTCAAAGGTACTGATTGACAACGGCAGCAGCATTAACATCATGTATGCGGACACAATGCGCAAATTGGGTATCTCGAAAAACATGCTACAGCCCACGAGGACAACTTTCCATGGTATTGTTCCAGGCAAGGTCCGGGTTGACGTATTGTTCGGCACGAGGGATAACTGCCAAACCGAAAATTTGGAGTTCGAGGTGGTGAACTTAGAAAGTGCGTACCATGCGTTACTCGGAAGGCCAGCGCTGAACAAGTTCATGGCAAGCTGTCATATTAGCTACTTGAAGATGAAATTGCCCGGACCAAACGGAGTGATTACCATTGCAGGGGATTTCTGACGTTCCATGGAGTGTGCGTCGGCCGGGTCTAACTTAGCCGAGTCACTTGTGATTGCGCAGGAGAAAAGGAAAATTCAAGAGGTGGCGGCATTAGCTCAGTCCGCGCAACAGAATATGCCGGCGCTGAGTAACCCGCACGGAAGTGTCTCTTTCCAGGCCACGAAAGATACCAAGAAGGTTCCTTTTGATGACATGTTCCCGGAGCGCACCGTAACAATTGGTGCTGGGTTAAGTGATAAATAGGAAAGCGAGCTCGTCAGCTTCCTCCGTGAGAATCGGGACATTTTTGCTTGGTCCACACAGGACTTGCAAGGTGTTCCAAGGGAGCTGGCCGAGCACTCTTTGAATGTGAGACCCGGAGCTAAGCCGGTGAAGCAACCTCTCCGCCGCTTCGCCGAAGATAAGAGGAAAGTCATCGGGGATGAGATAGATCGGTTGCTTGCTGCAGGATTTATCATGGAGGTTCTTTACCCGGATTGGCTGTCTAATCCGGTGCTGGTGGAAAAGAAGAAGGATGACCCGAACGTGGCAGTGGTTTGGCGAATGTGTATCGATTACATGAACCTGAACAAGGCATGTCCAAAAGATCCATTTCTACTGCCAAGAATAGATCAGGTCATAGACTCAACTACTGGATGTGAATTGTTGTCATTCATTGATGCATATTCTGGTTTCCACCAGATACCTCTGAATCCGGATGATCAAATAAAGACTGCATTTATTACCCCGTATGGGGCTTATTGCTATCGCACCATGCCGTTTGGTTTACGTAATGCAGGGGCAACATACCAAAGATGTATGCAAAAATGTCTGCACGACCAAATCGGTCAAAATGTACAAGTGTACGTGGATGATGTGGTTATCAATACCAAGGAAAGCAAAATGCTCCTTGACGAACAGGCAAACATTTGCGAACCTAAGGAGGTTCCGATGAAGCTTAACCCGGAAAAATGCACCTTCGGTGTCCCGGCTGGGAAATTGCTTGGTTTTCTTGTTTCCAGCTGAGGTATCGAGGTTAATCCAACTAAAATCCGGGCCATCGAACGAATGGAATTGCCGAAGTGTCTTAAAGATGTCCAGAAGTTGGCAGGTTGCCTAGCCTCGTTAAGTCGGTTTGTATGTCGGTTAGGAGAAAAGGCATTGCCTCTTTACCAACTCATGAAAAAGTCGGATAAGTTTGTTTGGACACCGCAGGCCAATGAAGCCTTCGCCCACTTGAAAAATATGTTAGCAACTGCACCAGTGTTGGCCTCACCACTATCAAAGGAGCCAATGTTGCTCTATATAGCTGCAACCAACCGAGTTGTAAGTGTAGTGATAGTGGTGGAGCGCGACGAGGAAGGTAAGTCGGTGCAAAGGCCAGTGTATTACTTGAGCGAGGTGTTGTCAGCCTCAAAGCAGAACTACCCACACTATCAAAAGGTGGCACATGGCGTGTACATGGCCACCAAGAAGCTGAAGCACTACTTTGAGGAGCATCCCATCAGGGTCATATGTGAGGCCCCCATATCCGAGATAATGAGTAATAAGGATGCGAGTGGCAGAATTGCAAAATGGGCAATTGAGCTAGCTCCTTATGCTCCGCAATATGATAGAAGAGAAGCCATCAAATCTCAAGCTGTGGCGGACTTTTTCGTGGACTGGGCCGAGGTGCAATCCGAACCACCACTCCCAGATCCGAACTATTGGCGAATGCACTTTGACGGATCAAAAACCAAAACCGGGCTAGGTGTCGGAGTTGTACTTACCTCGCCAAAGAAGGACCAGCTGAGATACGTGCTGCAGATCCATTTCGCGGCATCAAACAATGTCGCCGAGTATGAAGCACTTGTGCACGGGCTCAAGGTGGCAAAAGAAATTGGGATACGTCGGATCGTATGCTTTGGCGACTCGGATTTGGTGGTGTAGCAAGTGTCGGGAGTGTGGGACGCCCTTGATCCAAACATGGCACTGTACAGATTTCATGTGTAGAAGATATCTGGTTACTTTGAGGGATGCAAATTTCATCATATACCCCGGGTGGAAAATGAGGCTGCCGACATGCTGTCGAAGCTCGGGTCAACCCGACAAGCAATTCCACTGGGTGTAGCATTAGAGCACCTCAGGAAACCATCCATCAGGCCCTCCCCAGAAACCGACTCGATCTATGTCTCGGAGGACACGAAGTCCGGAGTTGTGCCCATGGATATTGACATGGGAAGTGGTGCGCGAGACCCGGGGACTGCCTCGGCAAACCTGGGGACTGCTTCAGTAAACCCGGGGACTGCTTCGCAAGACCCGGGGACTGCTCAGCGTGATCCGGTTGAAGTTACGCCGGTGGATCAGATGGAGATTGATGAGGATGTGTTCCCTGTGCGAGCAACACCGGCTTGGGCACTACCTATATTTCAATTCCTGAAAGATGGAACATTACCCACTAAGGAAGTGTTGTCCAGGCAAACACAGAGGAGGGCAAAGGCTTACACGATCATCAATTCCGAACTATAAAAAAGGAGTGTGACCAATGTCCTCCAGTGATGTGTTGACCCGGAAGAAGGGCTTGACATCCTCCGAGATATGCATCAAGGGGAATGCGGGCATCATGCCTCGTCCTGAGCCTTGGTAGCAAAAGCTTTCCGCCACGGATTCTACTGGCCAAGTGCCTTAGAGCAAGTGGAAGATCTGGTGAGAAAATGTAATGGTTGTCAGAGGTACGCTACCAAGACACATATGCCAATGTCGGAACTCAAGACCATACCAATTACTTGGCCGTTTGCCGTATGGTGCTTGGATATGGTTGGCCCATTCAAACCAGCAAGGGGAAATATGACTCACATTCTAGTAATGGTGGACAAGTTTATGAAGTGGATTGAGGTAAAGCCTATAAGAAAATGTGATGGAGCTATGGCCGTAACGTTTCTCAAAGATATCATATTGACGTACGGTTATCCTCACAGTATCATAACTGATAATGGCACAAATTTTGCGGAAGGAGCATTTGCGCGTTTCTGCCGGGATAAGAAGATCCGGCTGGACGTAGCCTCGGTAGCCCACCCAGCATCGAACGGACAAGTGGAAAGATCCAACGGATTAGTGTTATCCGGGATAAAACCCCGGCTCATTGAGCCACTGCAAAGATCAGCGGGGTGCTAGATAGAAGAACTACCAGCGGTACTGTGGAGTTTAAGAACAACTCTGAATCGATCAACAGGCTATACGCTGTTTTTTCTGGTATATGGGGCAGAAGCTGTATTACCGGCCGACATGGAGCATGATTCGCCTAGGGTCACCCAATACACAGAAGCCGAAGTGCAAGAAGCCTGGCAAAATGATGTTGATCTGCTGGAAGAAGCGAGAGAACTAGCATTGTCCAGATCCACCATATATTAGCAAAATCTTCGACGCTATCATAGCCGGAAAGTGAGCCCCCGAGTCTTTCGGGAAGGCGATCTGGTGCTCCGGTTGGTACAACGTACTACTGGCATGCATACATTATCCCTCCCATGGGAAGGGCCATTCATCGTAAGAAGGGCATTGCACAATGATTCTTATTATCTTATAGATGCAAAGCCAAAGGAGAAGAACAAGGCGGATAGGTCTGGTGAGGAATCTAAGTGTCCATGGAATATAGCTCTACTTCGTCCTTTCTACACTTAACTAAGAAGTGTATGTATCTGAGTCGTCTCATATGTCGGTATGTATGTCGGCAATGAGCTTATCAATGAAATGTTGGCACCTCGAGCAGTAACTCAGGGACTGCCTTAATAATATTTGTCGTTTTTTGTGCGTTAGCTAGAATAAGTTATTCTACTTAACTCGGATTAGTAATGTGTGAGCACCAAGAACCTAACTCTTCGACTTGCTGCTGTCCAACAAGAATTGGCTTCATGGCAAGCAAGAGAACAAGTTTGGAATTGCGTAGCACATGAAAAACGACTAAGGAAAAGAATTTATTCGAGCCGACGTTTGTTTTTCGGACTAACCCTGTATTTATTTTCAAGTTATTATGCAGTTTTATTTTTGAGCTAAGTCTAAAAGTTTCCTAGTATTGTTAAGACAATTTTTGAACCTCGGATTCGTAAGTCGTAAAACCGAATCAAGGTAGACACGAACCGAGCCAAAAGATTGGACGAACAAGAAAAGGAATCTCGGGGACTACGCCCAAGTTAATCCGGCATAAGAACTTAGTAGCAAAATATCACATGTTTCTGGAATACAACTCCACCCGGCATACCGAGATCTGATAAATTTTAAAGTTTTTTCACTCAAGGAGCGGCAGGAGGAGGAAGTTCGGCATCATCTTCGCCATCTTCAATGTCCGAGGCGTCATCTTCTCCATCACCATCCGAGCCATCTTCATCATTCTCAACCTCTTCGTCCCCAGCGGCTTCCAGGAAGCTCGACCCCTCAACCCATTCATGAATGGGAGCATATTCGATGAGGCTATGGGCGCCGAGCCACCCACTCCGAGTCATTGGTCCATCTGGATCCTGTGCGCAGGCGTGTCAGGAGGTTGAGATCAATTTTCTCATACCACGTGAGTATGTGGTGGAGAATGGTATCAGCTGCGGCACGCCCAACGGACTCTCTCTAGAGGTCGAGCTGAGTCTCGGTTTCCATTAGCTTCTCAACGAGAGTTGCGGTGGTCTCCGGAGTATCTTCGCCAGGCCAGAACGTGTTGAAGATGTGAACTGCAACGTCGAGGATTTCCTTGCCATAATTTTCGATGAGCTCCACGTGAGATGACAAGCTGACCAACAGGTCCTCCATGTCATAGGGAATCTCTTCACCATCAGGAGCGGCAGGAGTCCCCCTTTCTCGGCGGAAGTCGGCAACTGCGGCGCTCGCAATAGCAGTGCCCTCTGGAAATTTTCCTGGAAAAGAGACAAAGGAAGAAGGTAAAGAAAAAACATATGAAGTAACCCGGAGAAGTAGGTCGGATAAGGGAAAGGAACTTACGTGATATATGGCTGAGGATCCGGGTCAACTCCCTGGTGCAGTCACCACGTCTCTTACGAAGCTGCTCAAGCTCAGCATTCGCCGACCCTAGCTGGATGTCGGACTCCTTGAGTAAATCCTGGCCCTTAGTGATCTGGAGATTGAGGCGCTCGCGCTCTTCTGTGTAATTTTGGCCAACCTTTTGGAGTTCAGATTGGTGTTGTGCCTTCATTTTCTGCATCTCAGCCTTGAGCCTGGCAATCTCATCGTCCTTGGTCTGGAGGAGGGCGAGCTCATCATATTTCTTCTTAAGCTCGGCTTGGTGTTGCCCTGCTTGTTCGAGAAAATGCATCATCATATCAGGCACGGGCACACTATCTTCAAGCAATGCTGAAATAGTGTGTTGACCAGGCAGAGCCGAGGTATGAATGTTTGCCGAGCCAAGGAGAAAAGGAAGTGGAAAGCACGGTAGAGTCGGACAAAAATGACTTACCATTGATCTGTTCCAGATTCTTCCGCATAATCTTGTTCTCAGCCTCCACCCCAGCTACGGAAACCAATGATGAGATTAGTCCGGCAGAGGAAGATGAAGAAAAACGAAGAAGTGCCAAGGAAGAAATTTACCCCTTTTCTCGTATTCCACGAGAAGTGCAGTTTGCTTGGCGTGTAGCATCTTGTGGGTATCCAGTAGGCGTTGGAATTCAGCACTCCGGCGATTAGTGGTCACTTGAAAGGAGTACAGAAACATAAATTAGCTTGGTGCATGTTCGAAGTGTACAAAAATCCGGGCCAAGTGGAACTTAACCTGGCTCTAGGTGTGTGCATGTTCGAAGTGTACAAAAATCTGGGCCAAGTGGAACTTAACCCGGCTCTAGGTGTGTGCATGTTCGAAGTGTACAAAAATCCGGGCCAAGTGAAACTTAACCCGGCTCTAGGTGTGTGCATGTTCGAAGTGTACAAAAAAATCCGGGCCAAGTAAAACTTAACCCGGCTCTAGGTGTGTGCATGTTCGAAGTGTACAAAAAATCCGGGCCAAGTGGAACTTAACCCGGCTCTAGGTGTGTGCATATTCGAAGTGTACAAAAATCCGGGCCAAGTGGAACATAACCCGGATCTAGGTGTGTGCATATTCAAAGTTCTCATGGAGCTATGTTAGTTTTCTAAAGAGCATCCGGCCGAGTAACAAGTTACTCCCCCAGAGGCTCGGGGACTAATGGTTATTATCTACAGCATGTAAAGGGGAAGCGACGTACCTCCATCATCCGCCCCGCGAGGTTGATCGCCTTAGCGGCTGTGTTCATTTGGGCGGAAAATTCGGCGGGGCCGAACATCTCCGGAAGATCGTCGTTGTGGACGAACTTCGCCTTGTTCCAATTCATGACAAATTCAATCAAGCTCGGAGGGTATCACTCACCGGTGGGCATATGGGGCGCCACCAAGCCCTTCGTGTGCACTTATTTCCTCTCAACCAAGGCAAGGGCTGGGCTGGTGTGCAGAACAATCTATTGTGCATCAGTTGGCTCGGCAGGGGCGTCCTTCGCTGCTGGAACTTTCTTGGGAAGCATTGATGCGAGGGTATGCTGCCCAGCCTCGACGAATGCTGACTTGGTAGCGTCCAGAGCCTTTTTGCACTTGGCTTGCTGGGAAGAGGAAGTCGTCGCAGCGGATTTCCCCTTAGGAGCTGCCGGGGTAGTCCCTCGCCGAGGTTGAGAAGACTTGGACGAGGCGGAGGAGCTTGGCGCTGGTGCTCTGGTTGCTGGACTTGGTGCAGCCGCTGATTTTCTTGTTGCCAGACTTGGTGCTGGTGTCGGAACTGGAGCTGGTGCTGGTTCGGTTACTGGTGCTAGAGCTGGTGCTGGTGCCGAGGTAGTTTCAGTGGCTGCTGGTTGCGGCGAAGCTGAGGTTGTAGATGCCGCCGCCTCGACTGGGCTGGTCTCCCCCGCTCCGAGGTTACCCCCGTCTTGACGAGGTGGAACAGAACCCGGAGCAGCCGCAGAACCCTCTGGAATAGGGCTCAGCGGGCGTGACTCATCGTCACGAGGGGGAGAAGGGCTTGGTCGGAACGGTGAAGATATGCTAGACCCACTCTGAGGGACCTCCACCGGAGCACTGCAAAATCAAATAATGTCAGAAGAGAAATTACAACAATGCAAGGAAGAGCAAGTTACGGAAGGAAAAATGACTTACGCATCCGAGGTTTGGGCCTCCTTGGGTTTTCGAGCCCTTCGTGCTGGGGCCTTGCCTGCTGGCTTGGAGGCAGTCTTGTCCCCGGACTTCTTTCGCCTTTTAGCGGGCTGAGAAGGTCCGGAGGAGGAACTTGGAGCAGCCCCGCGCTTCTTCTTCGGTGCTACCGGAACAGGTTCGCCCGTAGCCAGGGGAGGATCCTCGTAGATGTGCCCACCGGGGTTAGCTGATGCTGGAAAAGCAAAAGAAAGGGGGACGGCCTCAACAAGTTCAATCACCTTGACATCCGAGTCATCTTCATCATCGGGCCAATCTCTAATGGAAGAGGATTTACCCGTGGGTCGCTTTGTAGCGTCGGTCATCGGAAGGAACATCTCCTAGTCCGGCTCTTCCTCGTCTAGGGTCTCCCGGTCCGGCGCCCACTTAAGGGTCGGATCCATGCCGTCCTCAAGGGTCTGCTGAAGGAATTGCTGAGAAAAGGAACAAACAACAAAGTCAAAAATGCCACAATAACCGACATATAATTAATTCGGGGTAAGATTGCGCCACGAAGCTTACCGCAGGAGGAAGCCTGTCGCGGCAATAATGCTCAATTCCCCAGGTCCACTCAGAGGAGAAATCCTTGTGAGTGGTGAAGAGAGCCTTAACCCGGCGATATATCTCCATGTTGCTCAACTCAAAGGATGAGGTCCGGTTGGGGTCGCGGCCGAAGCTCATGTGGCACACCTTGTGGGTGCGCTTCTGGAGGGGGTAAATTCAGTTGCGCACGAACGTGATCATAGCGTCCTCGTTGCGCAACCCCAGCTTCTTCAGCTCCACGAACCTCTTGTTAACCTGGTTGGCCAAGGCCGTGGGCTTCTTGGGAACAGCGTCCCACAGTTCCGGGTTAGGTGGACCCGGAGTATAGGGGAGCAGCCGGATTAAGTCTTCAATGCCGGTATTCCAGACGTAAAAGAAAGTCCGGGCCCACCCTTTGCAGGACTCTAACTCGGTGACCCAGGGGAAAACGGAAAGCCTCCGGGGTGAGATGGAAGCAGCTCCGAATTGAGTGAGCTGCTTGTCCTCCGGATCGAGTTGGATGTTTGGGATGACGTTACGACGAAGGCCGAAAAAACCGGATCCACAGCTCCTTCGTGGGCCACAGTCCGGCATAGCCTTCGATCGTAGAAGCAAAGGCGGAAAGAGAAGTGATGGCGTTGGCAGGAAGGTGGTGCGGCTGGAGTTCGTAGGTACTAAGCCAATCCCGGAAAAAGTCGCGCACCGGCAAACCGAACCCCCGTTGGAAGTGGGACAAGAACACGACGTACTCACCCGGATTGGGTGAGGGGGCCAATTCGGCGGAGGCGAGGCGAGCGGCGATGCCGGCGGGGATGCGTCTGGTCCGGTAGAGCCAGTCCAGGTCATCTTGGCAGACCCAGGACCCAGCCCACGCACCACGGTCCACCGCCGCGGTGTCCTCCTCCATTTCTTGCTCGGCGATGATGAGCTCCTCCTCCGTCATCTGGTCTTCGCTGCCCTCGCTGGCGCTAGCGGCGGCAGGGGGCAGAGGCCTGGATTGGCGAGGACCCGTGGCAAGGGAGTTGTGTAGCGGTGGCGGCGACGCAGAGGCACGGGGAAGCAGTGCGGCAGCGGCGCTACTACTTGGAGCACTGGCGGCGGCGTGGTCGCGAGGAAGATGAAGAAGAAGAGCAAGGGGCAGAGGGGCGCGGAAGGAGAAAACTCCTAAGGGGTGCGCCCCTCCCCTATTTAACCACTCCCTCAAGGGGTGAGTGGGATCGCGTCCTGCGAATGAGCCACATGGTGTGGCCGTGTATAGCCCACCTCGGCCAATCAGCAAGGAACCACACGGAAGGCAACAGAGCGGAGAGGATCCCATGACGTGACGCTGTGATGCGGTAAACGAGGAGGCAGTCATGACGTGACCCACGCACAGTGATAACTGACAATTACTGCGGTGGTTACTATGCTGGCCCTTAAAATAAGACAACATAATGATTACCCTCCACATGGGTTGGTGTACGAGAGAAGGAAACAGGACCTGGATGGAACCGTGGTAACCCGGCCAGCAAGTGAAAACTTGGAATGTGCAGAGGGAAAGTAAAACCATGAGGACCGAATTAAAGTGGTAACCCGGCCAACAAGTGAAAACTTGGAATGAGCGAAGGGAACGTAAATCCATATAATCCGAGGTAAAGTGGTAACTCGGCAATAATGACCGAAGCTCCAAATTGAACCTGATGTAGCCTTAGCGGCCAAGGCAGCTAAGACCGCACCAGCTTCGGTGACTAATGTTGGGGGGATACCCCCGGGTAGGGTCACCCGGGGTATAAAGGCCGAGTTAGCCGAGGTTCGGCAAGGCCAAAGCGGATGCTGGCCGGGTCACCTCAAGGCAGGCCGGGTCACCTCAAGGTAGGCCGAATCACGGGGTAACCCGGACCAGGGGCCGTTCGCCTAACTAAGTCTCAACCGACTTAAGCAGTAAGTCGGAAGTGCCTGTTTTACTTGTATGCAGGAACAGGTGTGGCCGGATCAACTATGATCCGGGTCACGTCTAGCTTCTAGGAGAAGGAAGGAATCTCGTTGGTCAAAAGAATCCCCGGTACGCACTACCTGAGCGAAGCAAGCAAGGGCAGGACCACCGGGGCGTGGCCGACAAGGGTGACGACGCCCGTGTCTGCTGACGCAGGCGTCGTAGAGGCTCACATAGCCTCTGCGTGTGTGACGCGGGGGAAAAGCACCCCGGTCGGCTTACTACTTTGGGAGGAGGCATATTCTTAGGAATATACTTTGGGAGGAGGCATATTCTTAGGAATATGCCTCCATGTATGCCCTAGGCAGAGACCGAGCTCCCTCTATAAAAGGGGGGCTAGAGTTTCAGTAGAAGGGGTTCCGCGATTCTGATTTGGCTAGGGTTTTTAGGTGTGATCTGTGGGTGAGAGTAAGAGAGCTCCTTCTTCCTCCTCTCGCCAATACAGCTCTAGGAGCACTTGTAATCTTGGAAGCAAAGCAATACAAACAACTGTGTGGAGAATCACTTCACTATCCCTCCCTGGATTCCCCTAGCGTGTATTAGTCCCCACCTTTAGCCTATCCATGGCATCTGCCGTGACACCACCACGACAAGAACACACATGCAATGACACTGGTGGATCCATGTGTGGTTTGTGAGACGAACACACATCCAATGACACGGGGTGTGGTTCGTCAGAAGAACACACATCCAATGACACTGGTGGATACTTATGTGGTTTGTGAGAAGAACATACATCTAATGACACTGTGTGTGGTTCATGAAAAGAACACACATCCAATGACACTGGTGGATCCATGTGTGGTTTGTGAGAAGAATAGACATGCAATGACACTAGGTGTGGTTCATGAAAAGAACAGACATGCAATGACACTGGTGGATCCTTTTGTGGTTTGTGAGAAGAACTGACATGCAATCACACTGGGTGGATCCGTGTGTGGTTCATGAAAAGAACAGACATGCAATAACACTGTGGATCCTTACGTGGTTTGTGAGAAGAACACACATCCAATGACACTGGGTGTGGTTCATGAAAAGAACACACATCCAATGACATTGGTGGATCCTTATGTGGTTTGTGAGAAGAACAGACATGCGATGACTCTAGCTGTGGTTCATGAGAAGAACACACATGCAATGACATTGCTGGATCCATATGTGGTTTGTGAGAACAACAGACATGCGATGACTCTAGTTGTGGTTCATGAAAAGAACACACATGCAATGACACTGGTAGATCCATGTGTGGTTTGTGAGAAGGACACACATCCAATGACACTGGGTGTGGTTCACGAAAAGAACACACATCCAATGACACTGGTGGATCCCTATGTGGTTTATGACAAGAACAGACATCCAATGACTATGTGTGTGGTTCATGAAAAGAACACACATCCAATGACATTAGGGGATCCATGTGTGGTTTGTTTAGAAGAACACACATGCAATGACATTGGTGTATCCTTCTGTGGTTTTTTTAGAGGAACAGACATGCAATGACATTGGGTGTGGTTCATGAAAAGAACAGACATGCAATGATGTTGGTGGATCCTTATGTGGTTTGTGAGAAGAACTGACATGCAATCACACTGGGTGGATCCATCTGTAGTTCATGAAAAGAACACACATCCAATGACACTAGTGGATCCATGTATGGTTTGTGAGAAGAACACACATGCAATGACAGTTGGTCTGGTTCATGAAAAGAACACACATCCAATGACACTGGTGGATCCTTATGTGGTTTATGAAAAGAACAGACATCCAATGACACTGTGTGGTTCATGAAAAGAACACACATCCAATGACACTAGTGGATCCTTATGTGGTTTGTGAGAAGAACATACATGCAATGACTCTAGATGTGGTTCATGAAAAGAACATACATGCAATGACACTAGTGTATCCCTATGTGGTTTGTGAGAAGAACAGACATTTGATGACTCTGGATGTGGTTCATGAGAAGAACAGACATGCAATGACACTGGTGTATCCCTATGTGGTTTGAGAGAAGAACATACATGCAATGACACTTGGTGTGGTTCATGAAAGGAACAGACATGCAATGACACTGGTGGATCCTAATGTGGTTTGTGAGAAGAACTGACATGCAACGGCCACATGCAATTACACCGGTGTATCCTTATGTGGTTTGTCTAGAGGAATATACATGCAATGACACTAGGTGGGGTTCATGAAAAGAACAGACATGCAATGACACTAGTGGTCCTTATGTGGTTTGTGAGAAGATCTGACATGCAATCACACTAGGTGGATCCATGTGTGGTTAATGAAAAGAACACACATCCAATGACACTGGTGGATCCATGTGTGGTTTGTGAGAAGAACACACATGCAATGACACTGGGTCTGGTTCATGAAAAGAACACACATCCAATGAAACTAGTGGATCCAAATGTGGTTTATGAAAAGTAGACATCTAATGGCACTGTGTGTAGTTCATGAAAAGAACACACATCCAATGACACTGGTGGATCCTTATGTGGTTTGTGAGAATAACAGACATGCGATGACTCTGGTTATGTTTCATGAGAAGAACAGACATGCAATGACACTGGTGTATCCTTATGTGGTTTGTGAGAAGAATAGACATGGGATGACTCTAGATGTGGTTCATGAGATGAATAGACATGCAATAACACTGGTGTATCCCTATGTGGTTTGAGAGAAGAACAGACATGCAATGACACTGGGTGTGGTTCATGAAAAGAACAGACATGCAATGACATTGGTGGATCCTTATGTGGTTTGTGATAAGAACACACATCCAATGACACTAGGTGTGGTTCATGAAAAGAACACACATCCAATGACATCGGTGGATCCTTATGTGGTTTGTGAGAAGAACAGACATGCGATGACTCTAGTTGTGGTCCATGAGAAGAATACACATGCAATAACATTGGTGGATCCATATGTGGTTTGTGAGAAAAACAGACATGCGATGACTCTAGTTGTGGTTCATGAAAAGAACACACATGCAATGACACTGGTAGATCCATGTGTGGTTTGTGAGAAGAACACACATCCAATGACACTGGGTGTGGTTCACGAAAAGAACACACATCCAATGACACTGGTGGATCCCTATGTGGTTTGTGAGAAGAACAGACATCCAATGACACTGTGTGTGGTTCGTGAAAAGAACACACATCCAATGCATTGGTGGATCCATGTGTGATTTGTTTAGAAGAACACACATGCAATGATACTGGTGTATCCTTATGTGGTTTGTTTAGAGAACAGACATGCAATGACATTGGTAGATCCTTATGTGGTTTGTGAGAAGAACTTACATGCAATCACACTGGGTCGATCCATGTGTGGTTCATGAAAAGAACACACATTCAATGACACTGGTGGATCCATGTCTGGTTTCTGAGAAGAACACACATGCAATGACACTGGGTGTGGTTCATGAAAAGAACACACATCCAATGACACTGGTGGATCCTTATGTGGTTTTTGAAAAGAATAGACATCCAATGACACTGTGTGTGGTTCATGAAAAGAACAAACATCCAATGACACTGGTGGATCCTTATGTGGTTTGTGAGAAGAACATACATGCAATGACTCTAGATGTGGTTCATGATAAGACATACATGCAATGACACTAGTGTATCCCTATGTGGTTTGTGAGAAGAACAGACATGCGATGACTCTTGATGTGGTTTATGAGAAGAACAGACATGCAATGACACTAGTGTATCCCTATGTGGTTTGAGAGAAGAACAGACATGCAATGACACTGGGTGTGGTTCATGAAAAGAACAAACATGCAATGACACTGGTGGATCCTTATGTGGTCTGTGAGAAGAACTAACATGCAATGACACTGGTGTATCCTTATGTGGTTTGTTTAGAGGAGCAGACATGCAATGACACTAGTGGATCCTTATGTGGTTTGTGAGAAGAACTGGCATTCGGCCTCATCAACGGCGAACTGTACAAGCGCAGCATCACATGAGTACTTCAACGGTGCGTCTCCAATGGGGACGGAAGGGCCGTCCTCCTCGACATCCACGAAGGCACTTGCGGGCACCATGCTGGAAGTCGTGCCCTCATTGCCAAAGCTCTGCGAGCTGGATTCTACTGGCCCATGGCCATGCGTGATGCCAAGGACATCGTCCAACGCTGCAACGCTTCCCAGCAATTCGCGGACAAACCTCACGCACCTGGCGTGGAGCTTAGGCCAATACCATTGGCTTTACCCTTCGCGCAATAGGGCCTCGACATGGTCGGCAAGCTCCCAAAGTCCTCGCGAGGAGGTTATGTCTACCTCTTGGTCGCAGTCGATAAATCACCAAGTGGATCGAGGCCATGCCGGTGACGAATCAATCAGGAGCTAGTGCTGTCAAGTTCTTTGTGTCCATTGTCTACCGCTTTGGAGTGCCACACAGCATCATCACGGACAATGGAACAAACTTCACCTCTAAGGAGTTCCAGGAATTCTGCGAAAACCTAGGAATCAACATAAGCTACGGCTCGGTGGCTCACCAGTAGACCAATGGTCAAGTCGAAAAGGCCAACGACTTCGTCTGTGGTGGAATCAAGAAACGACTCCTCCGACCACTCGAGCAAGCCGCTGGATGCTGGCTAGACAAGCTGCAATCAGTCCTTTGGAGCCTGTGCACAACTCCAAACAGCGCCACGGGATGCACTCTATTCTTTATGGTGCACGGTGCTGAAGTGGTGCTACTCGCAGAAGTACGCTACAAAGCCCCATAGGTGGTCGCTTACAGTGAGCAGGAGTCAACTCTTGCACTTGAAGACTCTGTAGACCTCCTTGACGAGGCATGGGAAATCGCAGCTAAGAGATCAATGATCTACCAGCAGAGCCTTCGCAACTACCATAGCAGAAGGCTATGCCCCAGATCCTTCGTCGAAGGAGACCTGGTCCTGTGATTGAAGCAACAAGGGCATCTCAAGCTCGAGTCCCCTTGGGAAGGACCTTAAGTGATTACATAAGTAATCCCAGGTGGCGCTTATCGCCTTAAAGATTTCGAGAGCGGAGTCGCATATCCAACCCCTAGAACATCGCGCAGCTGCGTCGTTTCTACCCCTAGCCATTTTTACATTACAAATAAGGCTATTCAGCCAGGCTACTCAGCCACACATTGTACCTCGTACTATTCTGCGAATAAATAAAGCTAACTGCCCCAAAACTCTATGTTTCCTTATTTTCTTGCACTTTCATCACTCGGGGGCTGCGCCACCCTTCACATTTTTGTTCTACGAACAAATAGTAGTATCCTGAGTAGCTGACGCATTACCAATCGAACCCTTGATAAACACCAACCCAGTTGCAATGCACTTGACAAGTTGGCAAGGTGCTAAGATAAACACAAGTCAGGCTAACGAAAAGGAACTTCGGAGTACAATACACTCGAAAAATATACAAGCTAGCAAGCACTTCACATATCAATGGGTACTAATTACACCCAACATAATCATACGAACTTTACAACACTCATACATCTATGTGCAGGATACAAACTACGCTACTGCTTCAGAAGATCAACATTCGTCTGCGCTTCAAAGAAGTCAACGATGTCCTCTACTGGCTGATCAACCGCCTGGTAGTTCGGCACCATGTTCTAGGTCATCCCTTCTAGCGGCGGAGGAGGTCTAGCAGCACTGGATGCCATGTCCACATCTGGCCGATGCAGTCGCACCATCGACAAGGCAGCCTTGGCACCAGCTACCAGCTGCTGCCGCACACACTCGCGTACCACGCTTATATCTTGAAACTTCACGAAAAGGGCCAACAGGCTTGAAGGAACAACATCCAGAGGAAACATCGTCTGGTAAATGTGCCTGACGCACGACTGCGCCTTCTTCAAGCATTGAAGCACTCGAGAAGAATGATCCTGCAGGGTCACCAACGCAATGGCATGATCGTGGTCCACCCAAAAATACCCACTCGCCTGCAGTTGCTCCTGGGTCAGGTTGTTCATTCGAATGGCCACCCGGTCCTTCTCATCCTACGGATGATGAGCACTAACAACTACACCAAGCAAGCAGCAAAGTGTGAAGACAAGGCATCGCCGTGACTGACTAAAAGAAAAGATGAGGAGGCACAAAGCTAACATTTGAACTGCTCATTCAACTGCGCCACTTCCTTCAAGAGATACTTCTCGTGGGCGGTGGCCTTCTCAGCTTTCGACTTCCACACATCCGCGCTACCACGGATGATGGGCAATTCGCGCTCCAATTGCTTAATGCGGTCGCGCAGTCGTGAAAGCAATGACAATTCCTCCACCTTTGAACACGACTACACCGTGGTTTCATCGGTGGGAGGAGAATCATGAGGACCACTCGAAGGACCCTAGGTTCAATCAAGCAAGAGGCAAATGAGACGCATCACACATCGATAAACAGAGAACTGCAGTCAAACTTGATAAAATGTCAAGGGAACACCCCCCCACAAAGGCACAGTTCAGACAAAAGGCTAAGCTACAGCTATTACATATGAAGACTAGGGGGTATTTTGCTTCTTCGGCTTCAACTTCGACTTCAGGGGCTTCATCACATCCGTGGCAGTCTCCGACGCCACAGAGTTGCTGGTGGTAGCCCCATATGCCGCGGCCTTCGCCGCCTTCGCTCGCCGCCGCTCCTCAGAGTATTTGGTGATTGTCTCGATTAGTTGAGACCCATATTTAGCGCAGCTACTAGTGAAGGGAGCAAACACTACCTGCTGGCCTCCAGCGTCGATAGGCATCGCCTCGGAGATCGCGGCAGGATCCAACTCCACGCCATGGGCTTGCACCATCGCGAGCGCCATGGTGGCGCCAACAGACCGCTGGGAGTTCCTGAATTCCATGGGAATACCTCTTGCGAAGGATTCCACCAGGTCATCAAGGTTGTCGATTAACCCGGCCTTGGGAGTCAGGTCCTCACGGAGGCGACTGAGCACATCCGTGGCCTTCCCCAGTGTCTCCTAGAGGGAAACACTGCGGTCCTTGACTGCAGCAATGGCGCCAGCCAACGCATCCGCACGACGCAGGGACTAGGCGTCAAAGCTCATACCACTGGCATCTGCATAAGCAAGGTGTTAGCACAACAACATGACATCAAACAAGGAGCAACACAAATCAAACTGAAATTTACCTGAGAGGGCCTTGGCAATCGAGAAAAGTTGTTCTTTGGACAACTTCTCCCTTTCAGCAGTGGAAGAGCGCAAATCCTCTTCATGCTTTCACGACTCCTCTAGGGCGGCAACTGCTTCGTCGCGATTCTTCGCCGCCGCGGCAAGCCCCTTCTCGAGGGACGCAACACGACGAAGAAGCTCATTGTGCTCGAATACAAAGCACATGGCGTATCACTAATTGAGTTGACAAATTTCACGAAGACAAAGACAAAGCCAAAACTAACCTTCGACAGCGCGGTGGCAATTGTCCAGCAGAGCATGTTGTCGACCCATGAAAAGGACTTGCTCCACAAGGCGAGCAGCTTCCTTCACAATGAGATACATCAAGGGAAACAAAGATTCAGAGGCAACCCAAATTACAATTTCGACTGCCAAATAGCAAAAGAGACACTCACATGTTCCTCCAGGGACTTCGAAGATGACTGTCGTGTAGTCGTCCGGGCAACCATCTGGTGCTCCCCAGCATGTGGGGAACTCGAAGAATTGGCGCTGGAGTGGGCCGCCACTGGAGGATAAGGAGACCGTTCGGCCACCTCCTTGTCCTTAGAGTATGCGACTCTGGACCCTTTCACAAATTGGACATCGTCAGAAGACGACGACGCCGCTTAACTACAAAACATGCCCAGTGCAACTTCAGAAAATGCAACCTCAAAGAGAGCAAAACAAACTCGCGAGCATTAAAAGCTTACCAGTTAAAATTGTCGAGGTCAAAGGAGTCATCTGACGACTCCTTTAGTAGTCGCAGCTTCTTCCGAGAAGGAGGAGCCATGGCACGCATAGGTACGGAGGGGATTGGTTCCTCTGCAGCAGCAGAAGGACCTTTCGGCGTCATCAGTGAAGAAGCATCAGAAGCCTCGCTGCGGGAACGCTTGCGAGTATCGTGGCCGCTGGACTCGGGGGCTCCCTCTTCTTCTTCAATTGGGACGATCGATTCCGACTCGTCCTCTTCCTTCGCTTCGCGAGGGATAACCCCTTCAGGTCAAGGGGGAAATTAGAAGACACTTTCCAGTCCTGCATTCAGAAGATACATCAGTATATATCAAGTATTTGATGGCAATCGACAAAGAAAACTACTTCACAGTACAGTTCTACCTCAGGAGGAGGGTTAGAGGCGTCGAAAGGAGGCACGACTGGTTCGCCTGGGAGAACCTCCTTGGCAGTGTACTTGGTCACGAATCGCAACCTCATGTCTACCTCACCTGCAGAAATGCCTTCCGCGGATATGCCAGTGACATCGCTCGCACCAGCCCAGCAGTACATCAGGTGGACTCTGGCCTGCAGAGGCTGAACGCGGTGGCGCAACCACGTGCAAATGACAGAGGCGCCACCCTCTTCTTTGCCTATGCGGCCTTCGAGGTTGCAGACGCACTAATACAGAACCTCCGTTTCCTCAGACTCGCCAGGCATCACGACGTTCTTCTAGGAACGCCTCCTCTTACAAGCTGCCACGTGGTTAAAGGGCGCGAATCCGTAGTGCTCTCCGTCGGCCTTCTGGTCGCGGATGTAGAACCACTTGTCTCTCGACCCTTGGACAGACGCGGTGAGCTTGATGTCGAAGTAGACGGCGGAGGAGTCGACACTGATTCCGCAGCCTCCTATGTCGTAGACTACCAAACCAGGCGCCGACTAACGTTTGAGCTTAAAAAGCCTCTTGAAGAGGCCAAAGTGTGGCTCGATTCCGAGCCAGCACTCGCAAAGTGTGATGAAGCAAGAGATGTGGAGAATGGAATTTGGGGATAGCTGGTGCAGCTGGAGCCCATAGAAACAAAGAAGACCCCTGAAGAAAGGATGCAGGGGAAGAGAGAGACCTCGAATGATGAACACAAGGAACATCACCCGGAAACCTGGAGGAGGACGAGGGATTACCTCATCGCCAAGCACTCGCAAGTCATCTTCCGCGGGCGGAAGAGCTCCATCTTGACGATGAAGGTGCGGCTCAGAAGACTTGATGATGGACGCGCGCCAGGAGCCGTTGGTGACGTGGGTGCCCGCACCCTTCTTCTTCCTAGCACCGATGGCGCTGGTGCCTAAGGCGCTGGTGCTGCCCTTCTTCTTGGTGGAGGCAATGGTGGACACAGATCCAGCAGCGGCGCCTCCCTTTTTCTTGCCCATCTTTCGATGGCAATGCGAGCGGAGAAAGTAACTGGGGAAAACACGGAGCTGGTCCAGTGCCACGAAGAGGAAGCGTGTAAGGAAGCATAGAGAACAATAATGGCGAAGGAGGCACGAGCAAGAAGAGAGATGAGGAAAAATTACCGCAGCTGCGCTGCTACTTAACCTCCTCTCAGATGCCATCCAACAGCCAGCAGAAACCCTACTAGACGCGTGGTACACATCGCCATCGACATGTGGCGAGGGTGAACCACGAACCGTTCCCCACTACTCTCATTACGCGCGGAAATCGAGGAGATGCAGTTAAAATAGAAGATTACGCACACCCAGTCAAATCAAACTCAGAAAGTGGGACCCACCGCTCGTCACATCCCGTCAAAGCCGCTCACACGGGCAACTGAGGTCATCACATCGTCAGCACTGACGTCATCAATTCCAGCAGAAGAAGATTTTGACTACTTTAGTTCTTGCTTGAGTCTTCGACTCAACCAAGCACTCGGGGGGCTACTCCTAACAGGAGCGCTGGCCGTGCACCCGAAATAATTTTTATGTAGGTGTATGAGCATTCAAGAAAAACCCTTCACTCGGATCAACGATCCAATTTTGAACTGCGGGTTACTCCCATAGGGAGCGCTAGAAACACATTCGACTGAAACAAGCAACTAAAGATGACACCAGTCACAAATTTTTTTTAGTCCGCACTCGAGTCTACGACTTAAATAGGCACTCGGGGGCTACTCCTATAGGGAGCGCTGGCCACGCACCCTATGATTATTTGTACATCGTATTGTGTGGTGATAACATCCACACTCAAATGCTATGGCGACTCTGCCTCATATTTTCCCTACAAAGAGATTACGTCTCCTGGGCTACCCGAATCATCTCCACGATGAACAAATTTTCAGATGCCGCGCTTGCAGCGTGAAGATAAGACATGAATAAGGCCTGGAAACGCATCTGCTACGCACTACCAGAAATATATTCGTGCCTGCAAGTATGATGAACATGCCTTGACAGACACGTCGAGTGCTCACATTTATATACTAGAATTCGACTCATGTAAGACCTCCGCGGCCTGAGTCGAATTACGCCAGCACTTTTCCGAATTCGAGTCTGGGGACTCGAGTTTGAGTAGATTGCGTTGTTTTGCCCTAAGTTAGTTAACTGATACCGATACATCGGATAAATTAGGCACGTATATCAACAATCCCTATGACACAAACAGAAGACTCGAAAAGATGCTCAGTCGTGCACTCGAAAGACTTCATAAAGTCTCCAGTCGAATCTGCGATTCCACTGGACACTTGGGGGCTACTGACATGGGTATAACATACAAGTACTCGAGTTTGGTATATAGGGTCCAGATACGGCAGAAGCCCATGGTGTTGCCCAGGCCCGATGAAGAATTCGAGTGGCCCACGGACTCTCCGATTGCTTGCGAGGCAAGAAGAAGCTTAAGATAGAAAGTTCAAAGGGCGAACCCTAATCTGTAACCGACTCGACCTGCTACTGATACCTAGCCTATCTATATAAAGGCTAGGAGGGGTGTCGAGGAGGACAATCACTACCCTAGTTTCCACAACTCTCGCCAGATTGCATCTGTGCGCCGCTGTAATCTTCGATTCCTTTGATAATTCCAAGAGCAGACAAGCAGGAGTAGGGACCTGTACAAGGCCTGAACCTTGGTAAACCTTGCATCCATGTCTACTTATTTGCTAGCCGATTGATGCCTCCAACGCTCCCTCCTTCTCCAAAACCTAAGTCCACAACAATGGGCATTGACGAGCTGAACCCTCGTCAACCACAATTGTAAGGAAGGGTGATATTGGTGGAATGGTATGTGCTACCTTGCCTCATCGAGTAAAAAATTGGAAAGGTTGTTCTTACCGAGAGCAAAGAAAGTAGCGATACATAAGACACACACACAAAGGCCTTTGGTGGAAGGTTAGGAAGGTGGATAGCAAATGGAACAACCAAAGGAAAAGGTTATTATCAAAAGTGGGTGATATCCAACAAAAATGAAGTCAAAGGAAAAGGTCAAAAGGGTGATGAGAGCCTACAACTATACACATACGGTGGAAATTAATGTGGCTAGCACGACTATGGAAAATGAGGACGAACAAAATTGATCCTAACAAAGACTAATGCTCGGTGTTGTGCCAACACTAGGAGAGGTCGTAGCCCATTTTCACAAAGATTGAGAAGCAACGGATTTGCACGAACAAAATTGATCCTAACAAAGTCTCTTGCTCGCACTCTTGTTTAGAAGCTTTGGACTCTCTTTTGCCTTGCTATGTTTCTCTTTTTATTTTGCTTAGAAGCTTTTTTATGTATCGTTTTTACTTTCGATGATATGGAGTCAACTGTTGGTAATGCCTCTATACTATGTCTATGTAAGATCAAGCGCACAATGCTTCGGCAAACACCAGATGAGCTACTCTCGATAGGTTAGGTAACACACAAATGAAGAAAGGGGTTTACCAATGATGTTGCAAGTTATACCTTGTGGTGATGTCATACTTGCAACCGTTGGTGGAGGGATGGTTCAAGTTCCGTGGTGTCGATTTCGAGTGCGAGGCGTTTTTGCGGAAGCTTTGTTAGATGATAGACATGCACACGAAACACAAACACACAAAGGAAATCAGTCAAAAAGGAAAAGAGGTTAAAATTTGGTACATGGCTGGACACTCGGGGGTTCGTGGGCTAGACGCTCCGGTGTGCGCGGGCCGGAAACTCTGGGTCAGGGTCAGCACGATGAACAACCCGTGTTCTTGAGCGACAATTGTGCCCTTCAAACCTCAAATTCAGAAATTTTCGACCAAATTTGGCTGGGAAACGCAGGCAAATGGTAGACCAACTCAAAAGACAAGTTTCTTATGGATCAAAACCACAAGCAACTCACCAAAACAAGAGATCGAACCAAAAGCAATTTGGGATAATGTTTTTGGTATTTTTGAATTTATGGTGGAAATTGATGAACGAAGTCAAATCTGTGGCAACCAAAAGCTCTTGATACCAGTTTGTTATGGGGCCCATGTGGGGTTGACCCTTCGGTGTCCTGATCTTCACGGATTTGGGGCGGGGAGTGATGGAAAACCCGATGAATATAATAAACACAACTCTAATGCAAGGTAAAGATACAAACACATGCCAGAACACGCACTATTCCATTTTCTCCCATTGGTTCGAACAACCAATCCAATATAATCCCTAGCGAGAGTCCTTGCGGTAGAATCACCAAAGGAGAGATCGGCCAGCAGATGATAGAATCCAAATCAAGGCGAGAGTAGAAGCCAAGTTGAATACCAAATGGGAGAGACCAAGCACTACTAGAATCCTTGACAAGGAGAGACCAAACACTTGAGAAGGGTCTTGATGACTTGGAGAAGGGCACTGACTCCAAGGCCTTATAGAACTCATAGATTTACTATAGAGATATAACTCATAGATTTACTATAGAGAGGGGGTTGGGCACATACCTCAATTCATCATCATCTCTAGGGTTTCAAGGAGGGAGTGGGGGCATAAATATAGGACAGCAATGAGCTAGGGATAAAATAGGCATAATCAGGAAGTTCTAGGCGTTGCATGGGTCAGGCCCATCTTGAGGCTCGCAGGTCTGTGTTGTTCAGGCCGGAGACTCCGGTCGGACTAGACATTCCGTGCGAGAGCGGGCGGAGACTCCGGGTTTGGCGGAGTGTCTGGGTGGAGTCCGAGTTGGGCCATAGACGGGATGCGCCAGGCTTCGAGCGGGGGACGGCCGGACATTCCGGGGCGATGACGGCGGAGAGTTCGGTGCGGCCGGAGAGTCCGATATGTGCAGGCTAGAATCTCTCGGTTCTTCGGTTGCTTCTTCTTGCTTCGCTTCAAGGCATCTTGCTTGGGGGGTTTTGCTCTAGGTTCATCCTTGTCTCCTCTTGGTGTCATGGTCATTTAGCTAGTCATGCGATAGGCATTTGTCTCAAGTAGGATTCCATTCACATGATAACTAACGGAAGGTAAGAGATAGAAAAAATTCACCTTTGTAGAAATGGTTGGTGTAGCATAATGGGGACCAATGGTGATTGCATGTGTTGGCCTGCATCAGACCGCCTCCACCTTGTCGCCCGGGCTTTTCCCAGACGTCTTCGCCGGTGGCGGCGGAAGGGAGGGGAGTCGGGATGTGGACTCGTGCGGGAGGAAGCAGGGGTGTCCTGTGGCATGTGCGGTAGCGCCACACGGGAGCGGGATCGGTGTTTTCTCGGGGCAGTTGTTTTCTCTATCTGACGTGGAGGCTAAGAGATGTTAACGCATGTATGATTACATGACGTGGTGGTTAAGAGATACGTAGTACAATAACATTGTACGTGCCCTTCCTGTCTCTCAGTTATCCTTCGTAGCTCGGCTGCAGTGTCGTAACGTCCAGCACTTCTGTCATTTAACCTGCAAGCTACGCACGCTTAGCTTTCTGCCGTACCAATTTGACCTCTGTTTTAACCTTTTTTTACTTGAAGAGTCAGCGTCGGTGCGATAAACAGCCCTGGGGTGTTCCTGAATTTTCTATTGTCAGAAACTGACAAGGATAGACATCAATTTTGCAAGCTTTTCGAGAGAAGTGACACATGTTAATCGCGCGCGCGGTATTCCCAAATTTTGCGGAAAACGTACGTATATACAGTACGTAGCAGTTTCACAGGAACCATATAAACATTTCATGTTTCACTAGAAATCTGAAGAAAAATAATCCTGGCTTTCGAAACATGGCGATTATGGGCTGCTAGTTTCAATAATAATGGACACAGAACCGTGGCAGGCTGGCTAGAGAGATGGATGGAGTTGGAGTGTGAATTTAGAAGTCCCTCCCTCCACGGTGGTAGGCCCCAAACACCATTTTCACCCTTGTCCCCTAGCAAGAAAGATAAACTCACACACAATCCCTCTCACTCTCTCCCCTGACCTCCTTTTTGGAGTTTCTCTTCTCCTCCCCCGGTGCAAGGAGCCAGAGCTAGCTCCATGTGTGATGGCGATGTGCCCATGTGTGTGAGTGCCCACCCAGACCCCCCGCACCCGCAGAATCATCGATCAATCAGGAGAAAAGGTAGGCGTCTCTTGATCAGACTCCAGCAAGCAAGCAAGCAAGCAATCAGGTTGATTCTTGCAAAGCAAACAACTACTCGCTCAGTGATTTGGGTTTGTCTAGATTTGGATGTATCTAGAATGTTTTAGTATATAGATACATGTAAATCTAGACGAATATAGATACATGTAAATCTAGACAAACTCACGTCACTTATTTTGGGACGGAAGGAGTAGTACTGTACTATTTTTAGTTGTTCCGTAGCCCCACGCCCTGGTATTATATAACTCCTACTAGATCCTCTAGCTTTTGCTTGTGGTCGCGTCGATCGATTTGTTTGCCATGGAGAAAGGAGGTGTTTCAACCATGGATGCGAGCGTCCAGGACGTGTGGGATTGGGAGGTGCTGCCTGACGGACATAGGAGTTTCTACGCCGAGAGCAGGGCTGCGCCTACTTCCCATGGACACAGCGGTAAGGATCGATCGGTTCTAGCTTTTCTTTCTTTAGTGTCATGAATTTCTGATTATGATCCACTTTAAGTTCTCATCCCTGTGATCGACCGCGTTTACAGTTCCAGATCAAAAAACAGAGGAACCGATCCTCCTGCCTCGTCCATCGGAAGCCGACGAGTGCAAAGACATCGGTATCGACGTCGCACCGGCCGAGACCCAAGAGGGACACACGCCGACGTCGTCGGCGCCAACGGTGGCCGACCTGCTGGTCTCTGACTGCGACGACGTAGTGGACAAGTTCGAGAGCTCTGACGACGCCAAGGAGGTTGCTGACGACGTCAAGCCGGTGTCGGTGCCAGAAGGTACAGTAGCAGCTGATGTTCTTCCACACGAGCTCTCTGGAGGAGAGGGGGAGGAGGAGGAGGAAGAGACGAAGAAGGAGAAGAGGGCGCGGCCGGAGTGCGTGGTGTTCAGCGTGGGGAAGCTTCGAGTAAACGGGATCGGTGCGCTGTGCTCGTTCGGGGTCGCGGCGGCCACCGTGTGCGTGTTCCTCGTCGGCGGCAAGCTGCAGCACCAGCAGAAGCAGCAGCACCAGCAGAACATCCAGCTGCAGTTCCTTGGGGATGATAAGGTTTGCTGACTCATCATCTATCTCTCTCGCTCCACCTAATTCATCATTTGTTTTCTCTTCTTCCTCCTATCTCCCAAGAGTACCTAATAACTTTGCCAAAAAAAAAGAGTACCTAATAACTAGTTTTAAATTCTTATTAAACTACTACTCCGTACTAATAATGGGTAAAACTTGATTTGATCCATTCGCGTAATAAACGACGGGTGACCAGGTCCTCATGTGATTTGTTGGTCTGATCTGCAGAGGATTCAGCAGGTTGTGCAGCAGACATCAAGGCTGAACCAGGCCGTGTCATCTATGATGGGCGCAGGCGCTTCCCCTGGGGCCAAAATATCCTTCGGTGGATTCTACGACGGCTTTTGAGCAAACGGGCGATGTATGTTAGGAATGCGCGCGGGGAAATGAAGAACCGATTCTTGTGACATTCCGGCGAATTCAACCATGACCAAGCAGTGTACAAGCTGCTCAAAGTCTTGTGCCAGTTAGCAGATACTCCACTATTGGCCTATAGCTAGTGGCCGTCACGTACAGTACTCCCTCTTCCCAAAACAAGTGAGTCGTATTTGCCTAGATTATATGAATCTACTGACTCCGTTTTAAAATATAAGATGTTTTAGTTTTGTGAAAAGAGTGTATCTGTACTCCTTTTAGTGTATAGGTTCATTTAGATTTAGAGTGAACTTACACATTAAAAGTGATTTAAATACAGTCTTTTCACACAATTAAAACATGTCATATTTTAAATCGGATGAGTATATACTAAAATACATTCCGATACATACGAATTTTGATAAATCTATGCTACTTGTTTTGGGACGGAGAGAGTACAACATCGATCGCGTGCATGCACATAATGCACGCTATACTGGATGTAAGTGTCATAGACCGTACATGGACAGACTCAGAGATGTTAATTAGATTTATCCATAAAGTAGACGTATCTAAACATATTTTATTCTATTCAATTATAATTAATATGGATTGGAAGGAGTATTAAAACTGGTCATAGTGGGGAGTAACTTAGAGTAGTAACATGCATATGTTACTAGTCTAAGTTACTAGCTTCATAGTAGAAAATAACTTAGTGCAATGTCACGTTAATTAGATTCTACACACACTTTTTCTTGGTACGTGTGATGTTACAGTAACATAGCTAGTTACTCAATCTATCTTTCTCTTCATTAAATCATTGCCACAAAACAGAATTACTGATTTGGACTCTTAGTTAAAACAGAATTACTGATTTGAACTCTTAGTTACTAGTGAAGTTCCCCGCTATGACCAGCCTAAGTTGATGATACTGTACTAGATAAGCTAGCTAAGGGACAGGAGTAATGATTATTTGACTTGTGTCGGAATAGGTTATGCCTAATATTCAATGGAGAAGCTAGTAATTACTGGAGATCATGCATTTACTTTTTATTATGGCCCTTCTAGTTTTTGGAAGACGATACTCCCTCCTTCCAGAAATAACTAAGTTGACTTTGTATAGATACCTATACATTAAAATGCGTCTAGATACATTTGAATCTAGACAAAATGAAGTCAGTTATTTCTGAACAGAGAAAAAAAAAGAGCCTGTGGACTCCCTTCCTCTCGCCTCTTCTGACTTGGAGAGTCGACCTCCGATCTCAACCACCGCCCCTTGCCCTCTCCTTCCCTGCTGGCATAGCCGGCCGGCGAGATGATGGTCTAGGTGGTTGGGTCTCCTCTGTAAAGAGTAGAGTAGGTTGTAGAAGTAGCCTGCCTCGATGGCGTGTGGCTTTATGCCAGAGTCCGGCGTTATGCCGATGGGGCGAGTGTTGTCGGCGCTGGCGAGCAGCGTATGGTTGCCGGTGTTGGAGATCTGGATGGTGGCGGTGGCGTGGTGCCTGCATCTGCTCGGCGGATTCTTCAAGGCGCGCCCCTTAAATAAGCTCGTTGTCGGCTCTCCAGATCTTGAGGCTAGGTGTGGTGCTAGGGCGGTAATGAGTGTTCTTCTCTGCCTTTTCGTGAGCCATCGTGGTGATGGTGATCGGGAATAAAGGGGAGTCACTCTGCATCGATTAGCACGACAGGGATTTGTTGCTGCATCGGGCGGAGTTCTTCAACTGCTCTTCGGTGGCCGGTGCCTAGGGACTTGGTTGCTTTTTCATAGCTTCTCCTGAGGTCCTGGTTATAACTTTCAAGGACATGGTTGTATTTTTGTTATCTTGTAAAGTCCTTGTTTTATTTTGTGTGCCCACCGAATAAAGCAGTTCTGGACCCTTCGGGTCTTCCCCTTGTTAAAAAAACTGGACGGAGAGAGTATCTTCGATGGAAAATTGCACTTAATGTTCAGCAAATTAAAAGAACGAGCTAACAAAATACATATTCCATATTTAAACCAACAATAATTTGCCATGTGGTGGGCGGACTAACAAGTTGAGATAAAATTCGACGAGGAAACATGAAGCTCAGCGCTTGCTCTCGCGTGCGTACAGAAAATACGTCTCCCTTAGGCTTCGTGATCATAATATTCATAACATATTGACTCTTTTTTTGGAGCTGCATAACAAATTCAACACATCAAGCGCGGGAGCGGACCACCAAAATTGTGACTGTAATAGAACGACCCAAACTCACACTTCTGCTTCGGTGCTCCTCCCCCGACGAAAGTTTGCACGCTGTGAACATAAATGCAGTGGAGATCTACCTATACCCCTTCATTTGAAGCTGGGTATAGACCCATACGGCCTGTGCTGTTTAGTACAATGATGTGTATGTTGGGGGAGAGGGAGAGACACACAACCTCCCCGCCTTGCCTGCGGTGAACCTTCAAGGATAGTTTCAATCAACAGATATGCAGCGGAAATAAAACAACGAGTACATGCACAGGTGACACAAGGATTTACGTGGAAAAATCGTTCACGGGTGCGAACCAACCGGTTAACGCGAGCTTCACTATGAGCAACCTGGGTACAGAGTCTTATCTAAAATATCTAGAGATATACAACACACTCAACACATTGCCAACCGGCAATAACAACAACCACTTGAGAGAAAGATTACAGCAAAGCAGAGTATCTTAGTTTCTGTCCCCTTCGGTAATTAGAAAACTGCTCTTAAACCGCAGATCCAATCAGCACTAAACTTGGTCGACAAGCTGACATACGAGTACCGAACATACACACCAAATTTTAGGTCATTCGGACACCGTTGGCCTGCCCAAACTGTTCTTCTAACAAAACTGCTCTGTGCTGAAACTGCAGCAGTCCGAACTGAATAAACCGTTTCCAAATCTAAAGCTACACTGACCCAGACCTCAAACCAGCTAACCAGATCGAAGTACTCAAAGCAAGGAACAAGCTCATCAAGTTTGGAGTCAATCCAAGCACCTTTGAGCCTCCAAACACCAGCTTGAAAACAGACCGGTCAGATCTCAGAAATTTGGACAGAAATCACCTCTCCTTCTTCTTCCTCTCTTGTCACTAGGTTGTGGTGTTCTTGTGTGTTCTCTCACCCTCTCACAGCAGCCACGATGGCTTGCTTGCTCAGCTCTCACTCTCACAGAGTGTCTCACACAGCCACCAAGGGTGGCTAGGGTTTTCTTTTCTACTCCTCTCCCAAGGAGCACCTCAGTCATTGGATATGAATCTCGATCAACGGTTGAAACGTGTTAGACTTCACGGGCTGATGTTGGGCTGCCAACACACCTCCATGTGGAGGGACCTGGCCCAACAAACTCCCCCTCCCGACATCATGGAGGGTCTCACTGCCAACCGGCAGTCATGCCGGCGAGCCGACGGCATACCTCGAGCTTTCCTCTTGTCACTACCTTGGTCAGCATATCAGCCCCATTGTCATCTGTGTGCACCTTCTCAATTTGCATTTGCTTTGAATTCAGCACATCTCGAATCCAATGCTAGCAAACATCAATATGCTTCGACCTCGAATGAAAACTTGCATTCTTACTCAGGTGAATGGCATTTTGGTTATCACAAAACAGCACATACTTGTCTTGTTCAAAACCAAGCTCACAAGCCAATCGTTTCAGCCACAATAGCTCCTTGCTCGCCTCAGTTACTACGATGAACTCGGCCTCAGTTGTGTTTAGCGCCACACACTTTTGCAACTTGCTTTGCCATGCCACTAGTCCCCTCGAATGGGTAATCAAATAACCTGAAGTAGACTTCCTTCCATCGACATCTCCAGCCAAGTCTGAATCTGAATATGCAATCAGCTTGGGCTCACTACCACCAAAGCAAAGCTTCATATTAGTGCTACCCGGAGATACCTCAAAATCCACTTCATGGCTTCCCAATGTGGTTTTCCTGGATTGGACATAAATCTTCTCACAGTACTAACCGCTTGAGCAATGTCAGGCCGTGTGTAGACCATAGCATACATCAAACTCCCAACAGCTGAAGCATAAGGAACCTTTTGCATTTCCTTTTCCATCTCTTCAGTGGAGGGACATTGCTTTTTACTCAACTCTAAATGAGCTGCAAGTGGACAACTCACTTCCTTTGCCTTGTCCATCTTAAACTTGCGAAGTACATTCTCAATATATTTCTCTTGAGACAAGTACAACTTGTTGGATTTTCTGTCTCTCTCAATTCTCATGCCGAGAATACACTTTGCTGGATCCAAGTCTTTCATGGAAAAACTTTTGCTCAACTCTTTCTTTAGTCTAGCAATCCTAGAGACATTCTTGCCAACAATCAAGATATCATCAACATAGAGCAATAACATGATAAAATCATCACCTGAGAACCTCTGGATAAATACACAATGGTGTGAGCTACACCTCTTGTAGCCTTGCTCCCCCATGACAGATTCAAACGTCATGTACCATTGTCTTGGTGCTTGTTTCAGGCCATAAAGACTTTTCTTCAATTTGCACACATAGTCTTCTTTGCCTTTAACAAGAAACCCCTCAGGCTGTTCCATGTAGATTTCTTCCTCCAACTCTCCATGAAGGAAAGCTGTCTTCACATCCATTTGCTCAACCTCCAAGTTGAGACTTGCTGCCATGCCAAGGATCATTCAGATTGATGTCATCTTCAACACTGGAGAAAATATTTCATCAAAGTCAATACCTTTTCTCTGGCTGAATCCTTTTACAACTAGCCTGGCCTTGTACCTTGGATGTGGCGTGTGCTCTTCTTGCTTGATTATGGTAGACTCACTTATTCTTTAGAACTTTCTTGCCCTTGGGCAACTTCACCAGCTTATAAGTATGATCCTTATGCAAGGAATCCATCTCTTCTTGTATAGCCTTATTCCACTCCTTCTTGTTCTCATCTTTCATTGCATCTTGAAAGCACTCAGGTTCTGAACCATCAGACAATAACACCACATATTGGTCTGAATCATACCTGGTGGAAGGAACATGGCCTCGGCTGGACCGTCTGAGTGGAGCAGTTGGTGAACTATCTAGTTCAGGTGCTTTGAAACAATTTAATACTACTAATGATTCAGATAAATTAATATTTCTCATATTTAAATCAATGTATATTTCTAGTTTGAACTTTTAGAGGATAATTTGTATATGAAGTCTATTTAGCGAAAAGCAGAATATGCATTATGTTTGCCTAAACATAATTTGAGCTGCCACCAAATATACAAGTGGATGGTATTTAATTTTATACGATAGATAATATCAATGTATCGCATTAGCTAACATATTTGGTAAATCTTTTAAATGCTTTAGACAGAAATAGCCTTTTATACTCGAAAGAGTCTTATGTTAATTTCATTATCTATTTGTCCACTGTTGTTTTTCTTATGTAACTTAGATACCCTAGAAATGTACCAGGTTTATAAGTGTAGTACTTATGACAATCATAAGCATATCTATTTGCCTTTTGTTACAGAGTAGCTGTTATTATTTTCTGTTTATGTTATAAATGTTTCTATGTAGGATCTAGTAAGTGGTAAAAGTATTAAAACATGCAATTTAGCCTGCACATAGAAGTATGTTTAGAATGGCCATATATTACTCTATATCCCAGATTATATGCAATTCCTCAATTTTTTGTAGCATAGAGGTTTACTTTGTCATGCCAAATACTTATGTATTAGAGTTGTGTGCAAATATAGTATAGTTTATTTTAGGGATTATTGTATTACTCACTAAGTAGTTAGCTGCATAACTGAAATAATTGTATATAGTAGTTAATAAATAAGACATTGTGTAATAGAAATGTATGTGTTTTAAAAGAGGCATACATGATGTTGAACAATTTTTAAATTATTATTACATGTTGCATCATCAGTCTAGCGAGCCATTACGAATTATTCCTGGCCACATGAGCAAGATAGGGCAGGACTATGACGACGACTACCCCTCAGACCACTCCTCCGACTATGTTGCCTCGATGAGTTCCACATTTTCTTTGTATGTGTATTTGTGTACCAGCATATTTGATGAGTGGCTACTGACTAGTTGTTTCTCTAATTTAATTTGTTCTTTTAGTATGAATCTGCTTTCTCTGATGCCTCTTGTGAAGCTGAAGTGGATGAGTTCAACATGGCGGCGTACATGAATAAGGCCGAGGATAAGATCTTGGATCAGGGTCTAGATGCTTATATATGGGAAGATGGCAAGTACTAATGCTAGTTCCACCCATCCAAGCAAGTTCCAACCAATGGAACCAAGGAAGGACTGGTGCAACACGTGAGAGATGTGAAGGGAAAGTCACTATGCGACAAGACATACCATGTTGCCTTCCTTAGAGTCCTAGAGTACTAGAGGAGGAGTGGATGAAGCTGATGTAAAGTGCAAGTATCTTTTGGTTGCTAGGAATATTATTTAATGTAATCCTGTGTGAACTTTCCCTGAATACTAGCTGTGTCAAGTTAAGAACATGTAGTCTAGTAAGGTAATTTGGTAGCTATGGATGAAATATACTAGTATGGTATTGAACTATGTAATATTTGTGTTTGTGTGAACCCCACTTTGTGTTGTATATAATTGAAGTATCTATCCGTGTCTTGGATCTCTATTTGCATGCTATCATATTGTGTTGAATTTCTAAAATAGAAAAGAACAATAAGCCTAGAGGGGAAGTTGTTGTGCATAACCATTAGAATTTAGAATATATGAAAATTGTGTTCTTTCTTATTTATTATACATGTGTGCATTTGTGTGAAAAACATTAGTCCAGAAATATTCTCTTCTCAGCCAATAAACACTTTGTCATATTGTGCTGAATAATTTTAAAAATGTATTGCAAAAAAGTTAAGAAATAATAGTAGGAAGTGTTAATTTAATTAGTGCAAACTTGTTCAAAATGGAAACCATAATGTTCTATATAAAAAATATAAAAAAAGAGTGCCCGCCAACTAACGGGACAATTCACACTCCATGGCCTACATACGATTAGAATACCAACTTATGGCCCAGGATGCAGACCTGTGAAGCACGATCTTGGTATGCTAGTAGGCCCCACATGGTAGAGAGATACACGAGCGGTGCCATGTTATTTGGTTGAGAGAAGCTCATGTCGAGGCTCCCACATCGGGGTATTTAAGCTGGTCAAATCGATCCTAGCATGGCAAGGTGGGACTAAACTCCCAACCATGTCAATTGTGCCTGTTGCGGCTCCGTGTTGGGCCACAAAAGGCCCATTACCTATTTCATCATAGTTGAAGCACGGTCCAGCCACCTGTGTACGACATTGGTCAGGGGCAACCAATTTGACGCCTGGAGCGAGGGCTGCAGCGTTTCGCCCACCTTATCCGCTTGGTGGTCTATCCCATCAAGTATGAGTCTCTATGTAGGCATGTAGACAGGTTTTTTTTGACTTTAATGGTTTTCAGTGCTTCAAAAAATGATCGAATTTTTAAAAAGTTCAGATTTACAAAATGTTAAAAAAGGGATTGACGGTTGGTAGACCCATCTAATCTACCTTTTTTATTATTTCATTTTTTTAATAGTCATTTATCAAACCTTTGATTGTACTATACTTTTTGGGACATTCTAATCTTTAGATTTGTTTAATAATACTATTTATTACATGCATGGGAGCATGTAAAAAAATTAGGCTGAATTGGAGATGGTCAAAAAAACACTTGTTGTAAAACATATCATTTGGACTCACTTAAGCCACATTTTCTAACTAAGTGATTTCTTCGACCTCGTCTAAACAACCCCATATTTTTTATACATGGTATCTTACACAAACATAGATAGAATGTGAAGGATTTATTTTTCTTATTTTTTAATTACTAATGGAAGCTCCATGGCCGATGAGTCAAATCTGCTACCTCATGATTATTTCCATGGCATGCTATCTTCAAATGACCCCAAACTTGTCACACTTGTGTGTCTAGCCATGGCATCACTTACGTAGTTGTTTGTTTTTTGAAGTATTATGGAAAACTGGGTAGTTTTTATTTTCTAACTAATAAGTAGTGTTTCTTGTGAGTGCCAACGCATGCAGCTGAATATGGTCACACCCGGGAGCTAGACACTGCGTCTATGTACCTTCCACCACACTTGTGGGCATATTCTAGGGCCACTTGCAAGTTTTTGGGGGATTCCACTTCTGTCACTCTGGTGCATCATTTCATGTGGAAGCTAGAGTTCTAGGTTTTTTTGGGCTTATTCACCATGGCTTGACAGATGGAGTGTATAAATCCATCCCTAGTGTTCAACCACATTCCTCATAGGTCCCTAGCACCACACACACTCCATGTGGTGTGTGGATGCCACATTTGGCACTATGGTGCGCCAGTTCATGTGGAAGCTAGAGTTCTAGGGTTATTTGGGCATTCTTCACCATGGCTTGACACTTGGATTGCACAGAGCTATCCCTAGTGTTCAACCACATTATGCATAGGTCCACACAACCACACACACTCCATGTCGTGTGTGGATGCCACATCTGTCACTCTGGTGCATTATTTCATGGGGAAGCTGGAGTTCTACGGTATTTTTGGGCTTCATGGCTTGACACATGGAGTGCACAGAGCCATCCCTTGCGTTTAACCACATTCCACATAGGTCCCTAGCACCACACACACACTCCATGCGGTGTGTGGATGCCACATTTGGCACTATGGTGCATCATTTCATGTGGAAGCTAGAGTTCTAGGGTTTTTTGGGGCTTCTTCACCATGGCTTGACACTTGGTTTGCACAGTCAACCACATTCCACATAGGTCCACATAGCCACACACACTCCATGTGGTGTGTGGATGCCACATTTATCACTCTAGTGCATTATTTCATGTGGAAGCTGGAGTTCTAGGGTTTTTGGGGATAATTCACCATGGTTTGACACATGGAGTGCACAGAGTCATCCCTCGTATTCAACCACATTCCACATAGGTCCCTAGAACCACACACACACACACTCTGTGTGGTGTGTGGATGCCACTTTTGTCACTCTGGTGCATCATTTCATGTGGAAGATAGAGTTCTATGATTTTTTGGGGCTTCTTCACCATGGCTTGGCACATGGATTGCGTAGAGCCATCCCTAGTGTTCAACCGCATTCCACATAGGTCCCTAGCACCACACGCACTCCATGTGGTGTGTGGATGCCACATAGGTATAGGCTGTGTAGGGGTTGGATCTTGCTGATCTGAGATTGATGTAGCCTGACCTACGGTCTTTGCCACATCAAGGTCTCCAACTTATGCCAAGTCGTCATGGACTCCAAAGGTTAATCCGTTCCTCTATGCGAGCCCAATTCCTACCCTATTGAATGGTATGCTACTTCATACTACGTCACATATTCATGATAAGTTCATACCGACCAGTACAGAGGCAAGGGAGGAAGCCCGGAGCAAGAAGCCCGACAAGATGGAGGCTTGGAAGAGAAGACGGAGCAAGCTGCATCTCAATCCGGCGCTAGGACCGGTGAACCGGAACCATCGCCAGAATCTCCGGCGCATGAACCGGTGGACCGGATCCCCCGCTGGAATCCCCGGCGACCAGACCAGCACCGACCGGAATCGCCTACAGAGAGCCAGACCAGCACCGACCGGAAATCCTGGCGACCGCCGGAAATCCCGGCACCAGATCCGTCATCACCGGACTTATTGCCGGAAATCCCGTCTACACACGGATCTGGTTTGATGCCATGGAATATTCCCTTTACTTACCCCTTTGCCTAAACTACCCCCATTCTACTGGCTGGCCTATAAATAGAGCCCCCACCCCTCATGTATCCCTTAGGCATAGATGATAGACTAAAGACAACCCCCTTTGTGGAATCTCTAGTTTTGCCTCATCCCCTTCTACCAAAGGGAATCGATTATCGTCACCACCTCGTTGGAGTTTGCATCGCGCCTCCCTCGTTGTACAAGGCCTTGGCATCGGTGTCCCTTTGCCAAGATGTCAAGACCCTCTCCAAGGTGTTCTTCCCTCTCTGCATGGGATCGAGGGACCACGTTGACCGATCTTTCCTTGCAAGGATTCTATCGGACCGGTGGCCATCGGCGAGAGCAATCGGCCTTGTATCGTGTGAGTTTTGCGTGTGTTCATCGTGTTCTTCACGAGGTGTGCGTCCACTCCCGCTACCTTCTCCCTTTCCCCTCGCTTTCCCATCGATTTAACCACGAGATCCGTGAAGATCGGGCCACCCTTGAGGTTACCCCTTATCATATGGTATCAGCAGCTTTTGATTGCCACGGATTCCTCATCGATTTGGTCTTTTCCCCATAAATTCGAAAATTTCCACCAAAAATAGCCCCAATTTGTGTTTTGGATCGATCTGTGATTTGAGTGTGTTTTGGTAGGTTTGATCCATGGATTACTTGTTAAACTTGTTGATCTACCTTCCCCTGCATTGCCATGGCCTAATTCCATCATTTACCCCTCGGATCTGAAGTTTTTATCAAGTTTTTCTGCAGAAATCATGGATTTTTGCGTCCCGACCGCGTTCCGGCGCCAGGTCCGGCGGACCGATTCAGCCGCCGAAATTTTCATCAGAACTCTGGTAAAACAGGTCCCACAGCCGGAAATTTCGGTGAGAATTCTGGTCCGCCGATTTGGCCGCCAACAGATTCAGCCCCGCATTGTTTTGAGGATAACTTTTGCATACAAACTTGGATTTTGGTGTTCTTTAGCTCATTTTGAATAGGAGAAGGAGCTCTACATCATCATATCCATGGTTCATGCTATATACTACATCCAATTCTGTAAATAAGGCGGAATCCACCAATAAAGGGTGAAGATCGGCGAGGAAAGGTATATACATTCCGCGACTTCTCCCCACTTGCATCCCTTTGTGAGCCACACTATCTTTGCATTCAACAAACACCTATTGAGACTAGTTCCTCCTTTGATTGCTTGGTATATGCACATTTGATACTTTTAGAATACCGAGCAAAAGTTGTGAGTGCACTATCTCATATAGTTATCTTGTATAGTTGTTGGCACAAGGAAGGGGCAAGTGAAAAATAAAAAAGAAGAAGAAGAAGAGAAAGAGAAAAACAAGTGCCTGATAGAATAGGAAGCTCAAGCTCGATGAACATCAAATAGGTGGTACTTATTGTGCATATATTGTAGTCAATTTATTGCAATCGAACTAGCATCTCTCCTTGCACTTGTGCGACACGAGCTTATAGTCTTCGCTAGGTAATCATTTGGTTCTTAGCTCACTTTTTCCGTCGCACAAGTCCCATTTATCCCACCGTGTGTGTTTCCTTGTACATAATTCCTATCTTGTGGATTGACTTGTTTGCTTTGTGATCATCGTGGTTCTTTACTTTCCATTACAATATCTTGATTTCAGATTGTTCTTGGACACGCTACCTTTCATACCCATCCATCATAAGCTTTGTGTGTGTGTGTGTTTTAGTGGTTAGTTGGTTTTGGTGTTCCGCGTGAAATTCACTTTGCTTGGTTTTGATTGCTCTCAAGTGTTGCCACTTGCACGATACTATCTTCCAAGGTAAAGTAAGGTTTGACGTTGCATCGTTAACCCCCTACCACTTCCATATACACCACTTGGTCTTGTGAATCATGTCTAGGGACTCCGGAACCAAGGATGATTTCTATGAAGAATCCACGATGAGCCACCATGCCTACGCCTCCACAAGCATGGATGACATGATGGAGCACTACACCGACAATGGCTCCACATGCTTGGGTGATATGGAGTTCTACAACAACAATAACTCCCCAAGCATGGACGGCTTCAAGAACGACAACGACAAGCTCCTCAAGTCACGTCGACCTAGACGGAGCCTCCACCTCAAAAACAATAAGGTCCACCATCAAATGAACAACTTCAAGCGCGATATGGACAACAACTTCGCCAAAACCATGAGCATGATGGCCAAGACAAATGATGCTTTGCGCTCATTACAACGCCTCACGAAGAAGAGTGCCAAGGACAAGGAGCATCATCGCGAGCGTCATGTGGATGACCAAGTGCGCCATCTACATCAACCTTTGGCAAGGCACGCCAATGACCTCCGTCAACACCATCATAAGGCAACTTCAACTACTTGTGCCACCACCAAAATGGCACCAAGGGAAAGCTCTCCTCCACGCCATCAAGCTTCAACGCCCAACTTTGACGTCCTAGATGACGCATGCAATTTCATGGAGGAGGGAGATGAAGACCTCTACTTCGCCAAGTTGGACGAGTATGTCAAGAGGATGGCTACACAAGCCAAGGTGGCCACAGCGAAGGATGAACAAGCTCCAAGTAAAGAGCCTATGCTACAAGATGGCGACAACAAGGACGAGAATGGTGAGCATGGGAATTTCCCTTCACCAAAGGAGGCGCAAGGAGTTGAGCACACCGAGCCTATCCCCATATGCTTGACTGATGATGTGGTACCAATCCCATGTGAGTATGAGAGCCACTTAGCCCACTTGAGTGAGAACAAGAGTGAGATGAGTGGCTCCACCATACGTGAGATTGAGTGCTTCCACTTGGAGGGCATGAGCGATACACCTAGTGAGTTGAGAGTGGTAGTTGATAGGTCATGTGAGACCACTTTGACTTCTAACAACTTACCCTCTACCTCTAGTGTGTTATCCCATGATGTGCTAGGTCCCATGGATAAAGAAGCACCAAGCTTGGACATGATGATGCCTCCAACCGAGAAGATGAACATGGTGGATGAAGCTAAGGCCATCCCCATACAAGAAGAAGAAGTCGCCCACATGGAGGCCAATACTACCACAACGCCCACTTCATATGAGAGGTATGAACAAGGTAAAAATAAGGGTGTTGATGATGCCATTATCCCACTAGTGGACATGATGATTTGGAATGATTGGCATGCTATGGATGATGTTTCCATAGACATACCATGCTCTAATGTTACGTTGATGATCCGATCTCATGTGACTAACACAAATCTGATGCCAACTTCTTTTGTTTTTCTTGCTCTTGTCTAGATCAGATCAGACCAACCAACGATAAAAACAAGAACCTTCCCCATATTAGCAGATCGGATCGCAGCTTCACGTTGGATCGATGCAATCAACAGCATATCAGCAGATCGGATCGCAGCTTCACGTTGGATCGATGCAATGAACAGCAGCAGATCCAACTTAGCAAATAAATCTCAGCAGAAAAATCATCGTGAGAAACCTGAAGAATATGATACCAAGATGATACGGATCAACGTGATCCGAAAGGGTTTAGGCCTGATCTTTCACGACGATCGATAGAATTCAACGAGATAGAAAGAGAACCCAATCTAATACAGATCAAACTGATCTCTCTTCAATTCCCCACGTTGGAACTGATCAAAATCAGCTCCCACGCATAGCACAACATCAGACCTTGAAGATCAGCAATCAAACACAACGATATGCGCCCCCAAACATTGGGCCTTTTCTGGTGTCTCTTTTAGCTCAAAAATAACAAGTCTAACTTACAATGACGGCTGCCAGGAACCCTTTATAGGGTGACTCCAACGCTACTTGGGTGGGATAGGCCCCATGCCACACATAAAGCCCAAATGGCTGAATTAAAACTGGTTTTGGACAGGCCCAAATACCATCACAAAAAATAAAACTTAAACACTTCGGACTTAAATAAAACAGGAAATAAAAATACTCAAATGTCTCAAAACCTAAACCGAATCAACTTTCAATTGAGCTTGGCCACGCCTTGCCCAAAATGTTTCAGAACTGGAGGTGTTCTAAATTGGGCTTCACCTCGTCCATGGGAGGAATTGCAATGCAGAAAAGTCCAATCTTCAGGATAGAAGGAGGTGGCGAAATAATAGTAGTAGTAGCTATCCTCCCCTCATCACAACTCCTGCGAGGGGGTGTGCGAGCACCAAGCAGTTGAATTCTTCATCAATGGATGCAGGGACAGAACCATGCTCAAGAACAAGCTTCGCCGGGTGGAGCCCACTACCATGGCCAAGACCATGGAGATCGTGGACAAGTACGCCACCACAGAGGCGGCGATGAAAAGATCCGTTCGGCTGGACGACCAGGGGCAGATCGTCGTGGAGGTCACCACGGATTGGTGCTAGCCGGAGGGGAACAACCACAACTCCAGGCGGCATGACAACCGCCACAGCAAGAGAAAGGATGACCAGCCAGATAACCAATATGGTTCCAGGCAGGTGGCAACCGTCTAGGAGGACCCGGCCGTGGGCAGCAGCCGGAGACAAAAGCCCGACGACCGGCCACCTCGACCCAAGTACACCATTGAGTCCATGCTTCACGGCCCATGCAAGTTCCATAGCGGCGGCAACAAGCTTGCTACCCATACAACCCGCCAGTGCACCTGCACGAAGAAGATGTCTGAAGTTTGTGGTCTACCACCGCCACCCCTCCTTCGCTAGCTAGTGGGGAAGCAGGACAACCACGAGCGCCAAAACCGCCAAGATGAAGATGGAGGAGACTACCCTCGCCAGGTAGGGAACTATCACATCTTCACCATCGGGTCAGAAACCAAGCATAGCAAAAGGCGCCGCGAGGAAGAGGTGAACACAGTCGTCCCTCATGTTCCCCAGTTCCTGAACTGGTCAGAGCAAGAGGTCAAGTGGAGTCGAAGGGACCAGCCAAATGTACTGCCGCATCCAGGAACATATGCCATGGTCCTGGACCCCATCATCATCCTCAATAAACACTCGTGCAGGTTCTCCCGCATCTAGGTGGACATAGGAAGCAACATCAACCTCCTGTACCGCAGATCCCTCGACCGTCTTGGCATCAGCGAGTCCCAGCTGGAGCCATCCAGCACCTCCTTCCACGGAGCTATTACGAGTCCATCACATTCGCCCATTGGCAGGATCTAGCTGGACGTCATCTTCGGCACAGAGGATAACTTCCGCTGTGAGCCTATTTTGTTTGAGGTGTTCAACCTATGCAATGCTTATCACGCCATCCTTTGACGCCATGCGCTTACCAAGTTCATGGCGGTGCCGCACTATGCATACCTCAAGATGAAGCTCCCTAGGCCATAGGGAGTAATCACCATCGCGGGTGACTACAGACGGTCGGTGGAATGCGCCACAGATGGCTCCAAGATCACCGAGGCCATGATCATCGTAGAGGAGAAGCGCATCATCATGCAGAATGCGGCATCCCTCCAGGCAGACATGCTGGATGGCGAGCCGAAGCTAGCTGGAGAGGCGCAATTCAAGCCGTCAAAGGGCACCAAGAAGATCCTGCTGAATGAGGCCGAGTCAGACAAGTTTGTCCTGGTCAAAGATAGCCTTGACAGCAAATAGGGAAGCATGCTCGTCAACTTCCTCCATGAGAATTGGGATATCTTCACATGGTCCCCCAAGGACATGCCTAGTGTTCCGACAGAGCTCGCCGTTCACTCTTTACATGTTAGGCCGGATGCAAAGCCGGTCAAGTAGTCACTATGCTCCTTCATGAAAGAAAAAAGAAGAACCATCGGTGAAGAGATCACCGGGCTACTCATAGCCGGATTCATTATGGAGGTTTTCCAACCGGAATGGCTGGCAAGCCTAGTACTGCTGCTGAAAAAGAACAAGACTTGGCGCATGTGTGTTGACTACACCATCCTCAACAAAGCATGCCCCAAAGTTCCGTTCGCCCTACCAAGGATAGACCAAGTGATCGACTCCACAACTGACTGTGAGCTGTTGTCATTTCTGGATGTGTACTCCGGCTACCATCAGATCCGGCTGATCCCTGCTGATCAAATAAAGACAGCATTCATCACCCCATACGAGGCCTACTGCTACACCAATATGCCATTTGGACTAAGAAATGCAGGCGCCACATATCAGCGTTGCATGCAAAAGTGCCTACAATCGCAAATTGGCAGAAACGTGCACGCCTATGTCGATGATGTGGTGGTCAAGACAAACGAGAAGCAAACACTCCTCGAAGACTTGAAGGAGACATTCGCCAACCTCTGCCGGTTCCAAATGAAGCTGAACCCAGAGAAGTGTGTGTTCAGCGTTCTAGCTGACCAAATCCTTGGTTTCCTCGTCTCAGAACGTGGGATAGAGGCCAACCTAGAGAAAATCGGCGCAATCGAGCGCATGCATCCGCCGCAGAACTTGCGCGACATGCAAAAGTTGACCGGATGCCTGGCCTCCCTTAGCTAGTTCATCAGCTGGCTGGGCAAGAAGGCACTTTCCCTGTACCAGCTCATGAAGAAAATAGACAAGTTTGTCTGGACAGCACAGGCGGACGAGGCTTTCCGTGACCTCAAGCGCATGTTGTCCTCTCCATCGATACTGGTGTCCGTAGCCACAAAGGATCCAATGCTGATGTACATTGCAACTACCAACCGGGTCGTCAGCGTCATACTGGTGGTAGAGAGACCAGAAGAGGGAAAGGCCCAGCCGGTTCAACGTCTGGTGTAGTACTTGAGTGAGGTACTCTCGCTGTCAAAGAAGAACCACCCTCACTACTAGAAGCTGGTGTGCAGCGTGTACATGGCTGCCAAGAAGCTAAAGCATTACTTCCAAGAGCACTCCATCCGGGTAGTGGCGTTGTCCCCCTTGGCGGAGATCATCGGCAACAAGGACGCCATAGGCCGGGTGGCGAAGTGGGTAATGGAGCTTGTTGCACACTTCATCCGGTACGAGCCAAGAATGTCGATCAAGTCTCAGGCCCTAGCGGACTTCCTCGTCGATTAGACAGAGACGCAGTACCTGCCTCCATGTCCTGACTCCACGCACTAGAAGCTTCACTTAGACGGCTCCAAGATGTACGGTGGGCTCGGAGCCGGGGTTGTCATCACCTCTCCAAAAGGAGACTAACTGGAGTATGTGCTGCAGATCCACTTTCGCGCATCCAACAACGTCGCTGTAACTACCTCGGTGAATTACGCTCTTAGTTGCATGCCTGGATGAGCGAGAGTGGTTAAAATAGTACGGTGGGGCCCAGGGGCCACTCACAGGTAGACCTTTCGGCCGTCCTAACCACTTTCAGATCATCGGGACAAGAACGAGCGGCGTAATCGGTAGGCGAAGGGATCAACTACATACACAAGTGAGTATGTATGCAAGCCACCATACAACTGTTCACAGAGCCATTCCATCTAAAAGAAATAGAAATGTTGCAACGCCATACGACAAGATCCAAATATCCTAGATAGATATAATAGTTTAGGATAGCTCCTCATACATCAAACATCAGAGTATCAGGCGGAAGCGGAAAACAAGATCCGAGTACGGATAAGAAGCAAATTGGCATAAGATGCCACATAAATAAACACATCCTGCCCACAGATCTCACGGATCCCCGTTCCCGGAATCTCTACACCGAGTGATCGTTGCCAACATCATCCGTCTCCTCCACCCAGTATCCATCTTGCGAATACACCTGTTCATCTGAATCAAACAATTTATCGTGTGAGACCCTAGGGGTACTCAGCAAGTCTTTATGCCTCTACAGGGGACATAACCTGGGGTGACTCAATTGCAGCAAAAGATAATAACTAACAAGTCTATAGATACTCACTAACCATCCGCCTAACCATTGATAGACGGATGTCCGTTAATTAGAAACAACAGTTATAATAGTATAATTAACAGATCCATCCTCCTTCTCGCTTACCAACGAGAAAGCGGACGAACAACCCATCCGTTGGCAGTTTTATTAACCATTCCATGAGTATTGCACTATTTACTAATCAGGTACTTAGTCAGATTAAAAGCGGTACTTTAGTTATAATTGTCTATGATCAAGAAACTGTGCTCCAAGTCATCCATAACCGCGGACACGGCTTTCAGAAAGTTTTACCCTGTAGGGGTGCACAAATAGCAACACACACTCGATCAACCTCGGAAAAACCAACTCAAAATCCAACGAGGCATTCACGACAAAGCGATCACAGGATTCCGAAATATTTCAGGGGGCCACCCCATTAAGCTACCCGCAACGAAGCTAGCTGACTCCGAGACGGACTCAAGGTTTGCGCCAATAGCTGTAAACGACTGGGAACCCGAAAGTGTGACTGGGCTTGTCGATACCGCGAAAACACTCCACAATCCTAAACAGTACAGGTGCTCCTCGCACAATCTTAAATAAAACAGTAAAGCATGGCATAAGTACAGGATAGTAACAAAGCCCCAAACTAGTTTGTGGCCCCAAGAAATAGAAATGAATCAAGCTCTGGCTCAGGGGGGTCCATAAGGCCTCCCGGATGTGGATAGTGCGGATAGTCAAGGAACAGGAATCACGTACTCAGGGTCCTACGGGACACAAGTGAGCATGAAAAACCAAATAGCAGATATTGCTCACCGATGCCTCTTTCATTAGTTATCCCATTACTACTCAGGTTAAGTTATTTAGGTACCTCGTTATCGATCAGACACTCACATACCCTACACATGCTTTTCTACGACTCGCATGGCTTAAACAACTCCTGTAGTAATGGCTCATGGGATGGAGGAACAAGCTTTGGTGGGGTTTAAAAGTAAAGGCTATGCAGTACTTGGGATTCAATTTAATGCAATCGCGACTGAATGATGCAAGAATAAGATAGAGGCAATAGGTACTATACGTATGCAAGCATGTGGTAGTGCTTGCCTGGCAGCTCAGTTGAAGCGAGAGATGGATCTGGTTAGAACTCCTGTGATTCCTGATAATTCTTCTACTGGGCGTCTAGTCGAAGAAGAACCAAATAAACAAGGGCCAACATAAATAAAGTGCACAAGCATATGAATTAAAATGCGGCAAGCAAACAAGCATGCCATGATGAATGATGCATAATTTACATGGCAATAATGTAGCATGGCAAGGGTGAGGTGTGAGGCAAGAATAATCCATTTTATGATTTATTTAGTCAAGTTTTATTGCCATAAACTGTTCTGATTTTTAATAATGACATGATGAATGCTTAAATTCAGAACATGGAATGCATAGATAGAGCGGGCTCGTCGCGCTGATCGATTTAGACATATTATTTCTTAAATTTGGAGTTGGGGAATTAAAGTTATTAATTTATTAAGAAAATGGAATTTTATTGTAATTTTAATCATCTCGAAAATTTAAAGTGGTCAAACAACATTTTGAATGTCATATTTTAATTCCTCACATTTTTCTGATGCAAAAACATATATCATTTGTATTATTTAGAATTACAATTTAAAAGTTATTAAAAACAGATTTAGATTTATATTAAAACATTTCTGTAAATTCATTTTAATTAAAACAGAAAAGCGGGCTGACTTTTTCTACTCAACCGCAGCTAGCCCTAGCCACAGACAGGTGGGGCCTGATGCACCGCAGGCCCACACGATAGAGGCGGTCCGGGCTCGGCACAGAGGGACTGCGGGTTGAGAAACGGAAAGACCGGGTGCCTTTTCGTAAGATTGCAACCGCGGCTGACAGGTGGGTCCGGTTGGTAGCGCGGGTTAGGGAATACAAAAACGCGGGTGCTTTTCTATAAAAAGTTCGAAGGGGCTGACCGATGGGGCCTGGTGTACCGCGGGTTAAGGCAAAAGATTGTGGGGGGGGGGGTATTTGCAAAGTAGCCGCTGCTACTGTTGTTCTTCTCTGTGTGCTCTGACGGATAGAGCGGCGTCAGAGATCAGCGCGCGACGCGGGTGTTCGAACCGGTGACCTGGGGCACGCGTGCGGAGGCGGTAGCCACTGTGGCTTGGGGGGGTTTGATGATGTGCTTCTACTGTGCGGCCAGGTGTAGTATCTGCAGCGCATCGTCGGGGTGGCGAACGCTAGCGCGGTGCACTGAGAGCGTTCGACGGGTGGATCCGTGCGTACAGGAAGAGCAAGACAAGGAGAGGGTGTCAGGGAGGATCGTGGGCTCACCGCGGGGCTGCTGGTGGAGGCGGATCGGGCTGGGAAGCGGTGGATCGACGGTGATGCAGACGCTCCCGTGGCTAGGGTTTCGGTCGGCCACGTTAGAGTTCGGCGAGGCTGGTCCTTCTCCTCCTCGTCTGCAGGTACAGGGGCGATGCGGAGGGTCGCCTCGGTCTTCCCTAATAGCCCAACAACCACGCCGCCGGCTATGACGTCGAGGAGATGGAGGAGGCCGACGGTGGACGGCAACGGGGGAGAGAGGGGTAGCGGCAGGTGGTGGGGAGGAGAAGGGCGAGGCCCTGGGGATCTGGGGATGTAGAGGAGGCGTGGGGAAGGAGATAAAGCAGAGAGGGAGAGGGAAGATGCCGTGGGGAATCGATGGAGTAAAGGTGGCTCGGGTGGTCACCTTTCCCTCCTTCCTCACGTGCTGGGCATGGGGAGGCCTGGCAGGCAGCTGCAGGTGGGGCTCGGTCGGGAGAGAGGCTAGGCTCGGGCTGGTGGGGCTGCTTGGCAGCGAGCGAGAGAGAGAAAAAGAGAGGGCCGAGAGGGGAGGCTCGGGGTGGCATGGCTTGGTCTAGGGTTAGGTAGGGGTTGGGGTAGCTCACATGGGGTAGAGAGGGGCTAGGTGGGCCCTTGCTGGCAGAGAGAGGGAGAGGGCCTCGGCATGGTGAGCAAAGTGGGGGCTAGGGTTAGGGAGAGAGATTAGAGAGAGAGGCTAGGTTTTAGGGGTGATCCTCCAAGATCAAGCAAAGGTGGAGGGGGTGATGATGGATAAGGATAGGTAGGGGTAGGGTGGTAGAGATTTAGGGTTTAGCATGGTCAAAGTTAGATCAAACAAGAAAAGGTGGTGAGATGGAGATGTAGGGTGGGGCTAGGGTTTTGGTATGATCCCACATGATCATGCATGGAAGCATAAACAAGTGAGGGGTGATGATTTTAAGTGCACATGGTAAAGAGAGAAGATCAAGATGATGAGGGTTTAGGGTAAGAGCAAAAAGAAAAGAGTCAACAAGAGTGGATTCACAAAGACCCATGCTCCACTTACAAAAATACAAACAAAACCAAAAGAAAAGAATGGTGGTGGTTTGCATGGCCCATGCATGGGCATTAAATGCCATGTTTTATTCTTGTCAAAACAATAGATAATTTATATGGCATTTATTCACATGCATTCCAAAAATATGGATCTAGGCCAAGCTAAAGGAAAATAGAATTGGATCCATCCCAACCCACATGAGCTAGATTAAATGCTAAAAGAAAGGAAAAACTCATGGGTAATTAGGATGGTGGAATTATAAGGTGATGACAAAGACAGGTGATGGAGTTGAATAAAAGATATGCCCCCAATTCAATTTGGGCATCAAGCATTTATCAAGAGTCAATTACAATTTATCAAGAGCCAAATACAATTAATAATGCATATGAGAGAAGAACCAAATGGAAAGGGTTTTATATGATGCTCAAATGCAAGGTGGCATGATGACATGAACATGATATAATTATGATGCAAGAATTGTATGTAGGAAGTAGCAATTATATTACTAGACCATGTAACAGATGGGATGCTACAGTCGCTGAATACGAAGCACTCGTCCATGGCCTCAAGATGGAAATAGAGATCAGCATCAGACGCATACTCTGCTTCGGCGACTCAGACCTGGGGGTGCAGCAAGTATCATGCGACTAGGATGCCAAGGACGCAAATATGGCACTATACCGCTTCTTCGTATAGCAGCTATGCACCTGTTTTGAAGGATGCGAGTTTCACCACGTCCCTCGAGTGAACAATGAAGTCACAGACGCGCTCGCCCGTGTAGGCTCAACAAGAGCGACAATTCTACCTAGAGTCGCCCTCAAACACTTGCGCAAGCCCTCCATCACGCCTTCACCAGAATCCGACTCGATCATGCTAGACATGGACCCGGGGACTGCCGTCTCCATCCCGGGGACTGCCACGCCGCACCCCGGGACTACCGCCTCCACCTCAGGAGCTGCAGAGCCGCAGGTTGTGACACCCTCAGCCGGCTCCAGCAGCCCGGGGACTGCTGGCTCCGGTCTCCCACCCGGTAGGCCGCTTGACGAGCCCGAGCCGGTCAGTAGCAAGGAAGTTAAGCTGATCATGCAAACCGTCCTCTCCATCCGGCAGACACCGTCATGGGGCAAGCCGTTCATGGACTTTCTAGCAAAAGGAGAGCTGCAGGATGAAGAGGTAACGGTAAGACAGGTGAAGCGCATGGCAAGTGCATACACCATCATCAACAACGAGCTTTACAAGCGTAGCATGGGAGGAATATACCAGCTCCGCGTAAGCCAAGAGGAAGGAACCCGGCTACTGGTTGACATTCACCAAGGCGAATGCGGTCATCACGCATCGTCAAGAGCAATAGTGGCAAAGGCATTTCGCCACGGGTTCTACTGGCCCACGACACTAGAGGACGCCGATCAGCTAGTGAAGGCATGCAACAGATGTCAGCGGTTCGCCCAGAAGAAGCACACTCCGTCATCAGTACTCAAGACAATCCCCATCACCTGGCCGTTCGCCATCTGGGGTCTGGATATGGTGGGCCCGTTCAAAAAAACACGATCCAGCATGACACGTTTGCTGGTGGCCATGGACAAGTTCACCAAGTGGATCGAGGCAAAGCCAATCAAGAAACTGGACGGACCAACAATGGTCAAGTTCTTCACTGACATCATCACGCGGTTCGGCTACCCCAATAGTATCATCAAAGACAGCGACACCAACTTTGCCAAAGGGGCCTTTACACGTTTCTGTGGCGACAAGGGCATCCTCCTGGACCTGGCCTATGTTGCACAGCCCCAATCCAATGGATAGTGCGAGCGGACAAATGGCCTGGTCCTAGCTGGAATCAAGTCAAGACTGATTGAGCCGCTAATGAGGACACCCGGATGCTGGATAGAGGAACTTCCGAGAGTGCTATGGACCCTAGGCACAAGTCCCAACTCCTCCACCGGCTTCATGTCATTCTTCCTTGTCTACAGGGTAGAGGCAGTCCTACCAACCAACATCGAATTCGATGTGCCACGCAAGCTGTTGTACATAGAGAAGCAAGCCAAGGAAGCACGAGAAGACAATGTTGATCTCCTTGAGGAGGCTCGAGAGCTGGCCTTGTCCAGGTTCGCCATCTACCAGCAAAGCCTGCGACGCTATCACGCCAGCCAGATCCGCGACATCTCGTTCCGCGAGGGCGACCTCGTCTTACGGCTGGTACAAGACACCAAGGGGATGCACAAGCTAGATCCGCCTTGGGAGGGGCCATTCATCATTAGTCGGGCGCTGCATAACAACTCCTACTACCTGATCGACGCCCGCTAGCCAGCAAAAAACAAGATGGGTCGCTCTGGCGAAGAAACTAAGCGCCCATGGAATGCGAACCTGCTTCATCCATTCTACACCTGAGTAAAGGGTAAATGTATCTTACTTTTATGTAATGAACAAGTTGAGGGGCCTCGACATAGTCCCGGGGACTCTATAATAATTTGGCATTTTCTGCTGCACTCACAAACCTTTCGGCTGCATTGTTTTTAACCCCAGACCTGGCAGTTTCCTTCGGAAGCTCGCCGGATAGCCCAAACGGCTGCAAACTCTGAAAGGACAAAGTACTGTACACGGTTCCAAGAGACCCCTCTTTGATTCCGACTGCAGACTGCAAACCAGCTGACAGACACAACAAGAGCGGACAAACTCGAAGGCTCGTATAGGAAAAATCCTAAGGAAAAAAACGTCTAGGCATTCCGGTTGCGCCTGCTCATTCAAAGTTGGTAGTAAAAATCCGAAGTATTGCGCAAGTATGCCACCTAAGCAAACTCTTGCTTCCGGCCAAGCACTGACAAGGGCACAACTTCAAAGGCCAATACTCACTAAGAAAAGGACTAAGCTACCAGCCTTACGCAAAACGGCAAATTTATAAAACAAAAGAGAACTTAAAGACTATATTCATCTTACACGTGTCTAACACACAATCTACTCCTTATGTTTCATTTCCGCATGAGCCAAAGTGCTGGATCTAGAGGTCAATGCTAGGATGGCAAAGAAAGAGCTTCGACCCGCCTAGATTCTCCAGCCAGCCCGAACCTCGGGGACTACACCCTATGGGTGCGCTCGCACGCCCCCACACCTGCAACAAACAACAACTCAAAGGAGCTTCAGCCTGCCTAGATCCTCCAGCCGTCCTGAACCTCGGGGACTACACCCTGTGGGTGCTCTCGTGTGCCCCCACACAGAAGAAAGCACACAACAAGTGCAACACAAGATAACATCACAAAAGAGGAGGCAAAACTCTGAAACGGCAAAAATCAAGTGTTCACCGCAGAGGATAGTCGATACCACAAGCAAACAAAGTTTTCAACCAAGTACAAGTACACCCAACATTCTGGGGATCGGGCCTGAGGGTCATCAGAAGGGCCAGAGGCACCGGCTAGGGCACGACTGCTGGAGGCATGGCCGGTGGAGGCGGAGCCTAGCGTAGCCGGGGCGTCATCACGCATTGGGCCATAGTGATGTCCCTCCGCCCGACCAGGTCGGCGAAGTCTCGATCCAGCTGGACGAAGCTCCCAATTTTGACACCGCAGGAATGGATGTCAGGAACTATAGCCCAAAGCTGGTCGTAGCTGGTCCCTTGGCGAAACCCTCTAGAAAGACTCCGTAGGTCCATGTCCGGGCACTAGGACTTCAGCAGCGCCAAGACCATCTCAGCACCGCCGCGGGCATCCCAGTCTCGTGCCACATCCATGAGCTTCGGGGCAGCAGAGAGCGTCCTAGCCAAGGCGGCAGTCATGCTCGGGCGATCGGCCTCATGCCAGACATAGTCAATGTAACATCCCAAAACTTTAATCCAAGCTTATCAAGATCCAAATCATCAAAATTAGGGTTAACAGAAACTTTTCCATTTCAAAATATGAAAGCATTCATGTGTATGTGCATTTAAATTAGGAGTTGATTTAAATTGCCATGATTCTGTGATTCATTGCTTTTAAAATGATTCTTAGGTGAAATAAAAATCATCTAAATCATTCCCAAACTTTTCCCAAAGAAAAACAACTCAAAATGAATAAATGAAGTGAATGGTCATTTTGGCCAAATTAACTATCATGCCTACTTTGGCTATTCCTAGTACTCAAAACCTAACAGAAACAAATGTGGATCTTTACACCCCTTGCTAGTACACATAATGAGGTACCAAGGCCCACTTTGTGATCTGCCAAAAACATTCAAATACTAATTTTAAATGATAGTTTAAAATTGAATCTATTTCATATGGGAAGATCCCACTATATCAAAAACCACTCAAACAAGCTCAATTTTCAAAACCCAAGCACCCACAGAGTCACAAGCTTAGTACTAGCACACCCACCAAAAATATTTTCAAAATTCAAAAATAAAGTTCATGCGGCCATTTCATCAAACACCTAGTGGACAGATTTCAAACAAAAGCAAATTCACTATTTTGAATAGTGTTCTGGCCAAACTTGTCTCCCATTTGACCCCCTTTTGCGCCCATTTCCTCCTAATGATCTAACCATGCCATTATCACCCCATCCCCTACCCCTAGTGGCCTTGCCATGCCATGCCGAGCCCCACCTCGCCGGCCAACTTGGTCACCGCCGCAGTAGACCACCTCCCCCTCTCTCTCCATGTCTAGGAGATAGCCAGCACCTCACCGCAGCCCGCGCCCACCGCGTCGCCACGACCCAGGGAGCACGCCAGACACCCCCATTCACCGTCCAACGCCTTATAGCCACCGCTCGCCGTCGAAGCCGCCGTCTCTGCCGCTCAGAGCGCAAGCTCCGCCCGACCGCATACCACCGCCCCTAAGCCCGCATTAAAGTTCTAGAGCACCGCCAGGAGACCGCGCGTCGATCGCCGCCCGCAGCCATGCCGCTAGTAGCCCGTAGCCATGTCGCCACCGTCGCCTGGCCATGCCGTGTTGTCCCGCCGTCGAGCCTATAAAAGGAGGGCACCCTCAGCCGTTTGCAGCACACCACTCAACTCCCCTCACCTCACTAATCGTCCCACACCTCTAGCAGGAGCAAGGGGAGCAGACGTTGGCCGGAATTGCGCCGGAGAAGGTCGCCTCTGGAGGAGAAGGGCGCCGCTGCTTGAGACCACCCCGGAGCTACCTCGACCGTCCCTGAGCTTGTCGTTGACCACCAGTCCGTTTGCCCGCCTCGCCGTCGTCACTGGAGCCCTGGTATGCCCCCTATGCACCCCCACCGAGCCGTTAGGGTTAGAGCTCGCCTGCGACAGGTCCGTCGTCGATGATGATCCCCAGCCGTACCGCTCCACATTGCCCCGTACCGCTTCACGCGTTATGAGCCGCTGACCGATGGACCCCCTGTCAGCTGAGCCCCGCGATGTGGAGTGACACTGGGCCGGCCCGTTAGCGTTTCCCGCGCAACCTAGTTAGTTTGAATTAGGATTTTTCTTTTTAGTTTAAACTTAGTTCTGTCCCCTAGTTTGAAAATCATTTCAGAGAGATTTACAAATCCAAATGAAGTGATTCCAATTTTGTTGGAAAGCTACTGAAAAGATCTATCCAAGCCCGTTGGATTTAATTCATTTAGAGTTATATATCTCTCCTAGTAAAAATAATAAACATAAGCATTTGCACCTTGCAACATTTTTATAAAATCAACTGAGATATATTTTGAGTTGGTTCCAACTCACAAAAATCACATTTCATCATACCTATCGGAATATGTAATAATATTAAGGTTTACATGCAGTGACTTTGGACTAGTACCAAAATAATGCTATATAGGCATTTCTAGTCACTTTAAATCATTAATTAATGAACTTAAACTAAAGTAATTATGATCCAACCCTTAAATCACATTCCCACATGTTAGAATAAGTGGTGATGACATGTATCCACATGATCCCATATTTTAAGCGGTGAATATTAAATCTTAGTTAATTTTTTAATGAGCAGAAATTACTTTTCTAAATTAAAAAGAGTGAAACTATTGAATTAAACTTGTGATGCTTGTGATGATAATAGATCATCCAATGTGTGTCTTAGAATGCTAATTAGACTAGTTAAGTATTGTGCGATGATTGTGTACTCCGTATGTCTTTATAGATGATAGTACCGACCAAGTCTACGAGGAGGAGGAGTTCTACCAAGAAGAAGAAGAAAAATTTAACCACTGCACCAACCAAGGCAAGCCACCATTAACAATGCAATCTAACACTTGCAAGTTTAATGCTTAGCAAGCTAGGATCAAACTAGATGGTTTAGCAAAGATGCTTTAGGCATGCTTTGATTATACCACTTTGACTGGTATTTACCCCAAGTCTTATTTTCAAGCTTTACTTCCTTTACTTTACACAAAGTTCTCTACTTGTCTTGAAGGTAGCATACAGAGTATAAAACTTGAACTATTTAGAACCCTTTAGATGTCATTCTATGGCATGAGATTGAACCCATCTTTCCCACCTTAGTGAACACTCTTAACTTAGTAGTTTAGAGTAGATCAAAAACTTGAGTCCCTTTAGATGGGAACAATTGGTGAAAATGAATTATGAAAACCTTGGAATGATGAGTCATTCTATTGAGATGTTTTGACATGTGTTGAGAAACACAACTGGTTTATGATGGTGAAATGTTGAGGCATGAGCCTTAAGTGAAATGTTGAGGCACGAGCCTTAACCCTTTTATAAAACTGATGGTTGGATTCGGATGCGATACCATTCCAAATTTACCATACAGCCACACTACCTGAATTGGGTAAGGCTTAGCTGGAAATTTATATGCATTAGTATTAGTTCCCTCGCAGGAGAGGTCTGAGCTGAGGCTACCTCTCAATGTTGTCCACCTATGCAGTGCCCAAGATGACTGATGGTCATGGTTGGGAGGCCATGCTCATAGGAGAGGTGCTTATACTAGGGTGTGTAAAGGGAAGGTTATGTTTGATTATTTGCATACTAAGTATGATGATTCAGGGTTATCCCTAACAGATGTATCGAATCTTGTGGTGAAAGTGTACCACCTCTGCAGAGTGTCAAACTATTCGAATAGCCGCGTCCGCGGTTATGGACAGTTGGAATGGCCATACTGTTTCGTTGTCAGATGTTTTCAAAATGACTTATGAAATAAATGATGAATCTTGACTTGACCACAACGGGGTTGTGTTTATGACCATAGCTTCCCAACTTAAGTGATTCTAGAACTTTATTTTATCTTTCTTTGCTTCAGAACTTAGCTTAGGTTTCAAACTTAACTTTATAGTTAAACTTAGATTTAGCACTTTAACTTGGAACTATACTACTTGTTAGTGGTAGTTTGCGAGTACTTAAAGAGTACTCATGGCTTTTGTCCCTGGTTATTCTCATGGCCAGACTATGAAGGAGACTACCAAGATGATGGCCAGCAGGAAGGCTATGATAACTAGGACTATCTGCCTTCGTCAGCATTGCCTGTGCCCCTGAAGATGGACCCCACCGCTACGCTTATCTTTTATTTCAGTTGCTTGTTGTATTAAGACTGGATCATGAGAGTCTTATTTGTGCAAGACCTTATGTATGGTTTGTAATGGATGATGTACTGTGATATCCAATCCGTTATGCCCCGCAAAAATGGTAATCCTGGGATTGCGAGGTATGGCATAACGGGCATCTGGGATTAAAAATCCGGGTGTTGACAGTCAAAGACCTCAAGGGCAGCGCCGCGTAGCCGGTTGGCCTCCTCGCTGATGACCATCACCAGCTCCACCGGGTGTAGGTCGCGGCCGACGACCGCCTCGAGGACACGCGAAAAGGCTTGGTCAATCGCCTTAGGATAATGAGTTCCACAAGGAAAAAATAAAAACGTCAACTTTTCGGATGAAGCGTGAGTAGGAGCAAGCTCGCCATGAGGATCACTTACTGATGACCATCTCAGCGATTTGGCATAGATCCCCTAGAGCCGCCTTCTCCCGGGCCTGGGTGGTCTTCAGATCCTTCGCCTGGTGATCTTGGATCTGCTAAAGGTTCTTCAACGCCTCGGCCCGGATCTTTGCGGTCTTCTTTGCCTAGCCGGCCTTGACTACCATCTGATGTTGGTGCAACAGCAGCTGGCCGATCTGCTCCTGGCACGCAGCGTCGGACTCCTCTAGCTGGGATGATGTAGCCCGACCTATGGTCGTTGCCACATCAAGGTCTCTAACTTATGCCAAGTCGTCATGGACTCCAAAGGTGAATCCGTTCCTCTATGCAAGCCCAATTCCTACCCTATTGAATGGTATGCTACTTCATACTCCATCACATATTCATGATAGGTTCATACCGACGAGTACAGAGGCAAGGGAGGAAGCTCGGAGCAAGAAGCCAAACAAGATGGAGGCTTGGAAGAGAAGACGGAGCAAGCTGCAGCTCAATCCGGTGCTAGGACCGGCGAACTGGAACCATCGCCAGAATCTACGACGCACTAATCGGTGGAACGGATCCCCCGCTGGAATCCCCGGCAACCAGACCGGCGCCGACCAGAATCGCCTACAGAGAGCCAGACTGGCACTGACCGGAAATATCGGCAACCGCCGGAAATCCCGACGCCAGATCCAGCGCCACCGGACTTATTGCCGGAAATCCCGTTTGTGCACGGATCTAGGTTTGATGCCCTGGATTATTCCCTTTACTTTACCCATTTGCCTAAACTACCCCCATTCTAGTGGCTGGCCTATACATAGAGCCCCCACCCCTCATGTATCCCTTAGGCATAGATGATAGACTAAAGAAAACACCCTTGTGGAATCTCTAGTTTTGCCTCATCCCCTTCTACCAAAGGGGATCGACTATCATGACCACCTTGTTGGAGTTTGCATCATGCCTCCCTCGTTGTACAAGGCCTTGGCATCGGTGTCCCTTTGCCAAGACATCAAGACCTTCTCGAAGGTGTTCTTCCCTCTCCGCATGGGATCGAGGGAGCATGTTGACCGATATTTCCTTGCGAGGATTCTATCGGACCGGTGGCCACCTGTGAGAGCAATCGGCCTTATATCGTGTGAGTTTTGCGTGTGTTCATCGTGTTCTTCGCGAGGTGTGCGTCCGCTTCCGCTACATTCCCCCTTTCCCCTCGCTTTCCCATCGATTTGACCACGAGATCCGTGAAGATCGAGCCACCCACGTGGTTACCCCTTATCACGGGCAACCTTCGCCTTCAGCCTCTCGACCTCGCGGTCCCTGTCGGCTAACAGAGCTACATGAGGGTACCCAATGGTCAACAAGAAGCACTAAAACTCGCACAGCTGGGAAGACAAAGCAGAGCAAGCAATCTTACGCCCCAGGTCCCACAAGGTCTTGGCGGCTTCGACAAAGGCTTTCTGCATAAGAGAGTAGGACTACGAAGAGAACAGCAAGAAGGGGAACTAAAATAACAACGGAGGAATTGTTTACCTCGAGGGATGCCTGGAGCACCCTGGCTTTTCCAAGCCCCTACTTCATCACATCCACCAAGTGGCGAACCTGGCCAAGCGCAATGGGCGCCGACTCAGAGAGCTGCGCCAGGAAAGAGTCCATCGGTGGCGCCATCGGAGCCAACCGGCTACCGGTGATTTGGAGCTCATCGTCATCACCTGAGGTAACGCATGATGCCTTCGGAGCCCCCGAGCCGGAGGCCACCTCCCTACCTCCGTCTCCGGCCGCCGGCTGCGTAGGGGCCTCCCTCTCCACGTCCACGGGCTCATCCACCTAGTAGGCGGCATAACCCACCTGAACCTGGCCTGGAGCAAGGAGCAAATCGGCGGCCTAGGTGGCGGAAGAGGCCCGATGCAGGACTAAAGATCCAGCCGGCGCCACCATCTCCGCCGTGACCTTCGCCATGTTGGCAGCAGAAGCTGTAGCCTCAACCGGCTTCACAGCAGAGGACGCAACCTCGGCCACCTTGGCAGCAGAGGCATCAGCCTCGACCGCCTTATCAGCAGAGGCAGCAGCCGGCCCCTCGGCCCCAGCCGGAGTAGGGTCAGACACGGTAGAGATGGTCACGGAGCCAGTCAAGGACATCATGTGGCTGAGAGAAGGGAAAGCAGAGCACAATAAGTAATGGTGAAGATAAACTAACACGCCGAGAAAGGGCAACAAGGGCACATACCTGGCAACACTTGGCACAACGGTGGCGGCCCTTGGGCGGTGGCTCCTCTTTGCCCCTCCCCCGGCCGGATCGGCGTTGGTGAGGCAGCCCGTTTCCCGCGAGCCTTCGACACGTCGGCCTCAGCCAGGTCAACATCCTTGCCATGGGCGGCTACAGCAAGATAGGGGAATGACGTCAAGCGCATGACAAAAGAAGAACAAGAAAATCTAGGCAAGAAAAGCAGCTCACCGGGTGGAAACCCGCAGCCCTCGTCGGCTCGGGTGGGAAACCACTCCGGCTCTGTCGGCGGGAACCTCAGCAGCTTGCGGTCGGCAGTGAACTCAGGAAGATCATACTCCCCCATGCCGTCTTCCGCTAGCTGCACCGTGAAAAGATACTCAACAAGGAACATAAGGGACAAGGAGAGGAATTCTTTAGGTAAGGTCTACCCAGAGAAAAGGAAGAGAGCCTGACCTTTGGGGGTAGCTGGCCATGGTGATATGGTTAGCAGGAGAAGACCCAGTTCTCCGCCAATGTCTCCTTCGAGATGGTGGAGAGCCATTCTCGAAGGGCCATGAACGACACCTCCAGTTGGGACACCTGGGTGGGATCCAGCGGCCCGGACAAATAGCAGATCTTGTGAGACCGCTACTATAGTGGAAGCATGCGACTCGTCATCCAGGACAGCAAGATGTCCTGGGCGATAAGCCGCTCCTTCTCCACCAGTAGTGTCACCTGGGCGGCCATCTGCTCCATGTTCGCCTGGGCGCCCAAGTTCTGGAAGGTCCAAGCCTTCCGGCTGGAGGGGACATTGGCGAACACCGGCGCCTTGATCCAGTCGATGTCGGTGTTGTTGCGCACGTAGAAGTACGAGCGCTGCCACAACTTGACAATGTTGGGGATTTCCAGCCGTGGCATCGGTGACATCGCCCATGTTGGGAATATGCCCTAGAGGCAATCATGGTTGATGATATTTCCCAATGTATTCATAAGGTTATGGTCCATGTATGAACTGCTGATATGTATCATCCAATATGTGATTTGATTGTGGAACTATATATTCATGTTGTTCATACTAATTCTCCTTGGTCATTGAGGTTGTGCTGGACACACAACTTAGACCAATGTGAAAGTCGACACATGACTAGGTTCCACTTGTCATGGTCATCGAGATGCTATTCCGACTTACATGGATTCGGCTAAAGAGTTTAGCGAGTCGGACTGACCCATATTGAGATGCAACGAACAAGTCGTCATTTGCATATCTCAATCAATGTAATCCTTAGACCTGAGGTTATTGCAGTTGAGGATCACCGACTTAGGTTCTGTCAAACATTGTTCCGTCACTAGGCAATTATAAAGGCAGAGTTCGGGTCGACTATGAATCAAGCTGTGTGATGTGAATGACCAAGATAGGATTTTGCCCCTCCGTTTGGATAGATATTCTCTGGACCATCTCGGAAGATAAGATTCGGAAAGCATGGCCATGCGCGTCTCGGTTAAGTGTTACCCAAGGCAACCGACCAAGAGTTAGTCAGATGAATCACTTATCTCGGATCAAGAAAGAGAGTCGGACTATTTAAGGGATGACAATCATTCACCTATAATCCAACAAGGTATATCGTGAGGCAAAAGGGACTCAGACAAAAGTCGCATTGGAAGGTATGTCGTCATGACTTATTGGTACTTGGGAGTCGGCATGTTCTGCTAGGGGTCGCTATCGATTGATCAATCACGAGTGAGACTCGGAATCGTGTCCGAGTTACCATGAGCCTGTCGGGTCACACACTTAAGAGCGGGAGCAAGTTTGGGTTAGACCCAAATAGGAAATCTATTTGGGTTGGACCCAAATAGAGACATGACTTAGTCAGCAAGTTGGACTTGCAGTGGCTAATATAGGACTTTTAGTGAATGGGCCACATGTGAGTGGAGCCCACATTCACTCCCTATATAAGCTGGGGCGCAGGTGCTTAGAGCACAAGGTTAGGTCACTCCATCTGTTGGAAACCCTAGCCCCAATCTGTCCTGTCACCGCCGTACCGGACCTAGCATTCCATCGCTGGCGCTCCTCCTCGTACGTGTGGATATTGGCAGAGGTGTTGTACGTTCAGCACTTCGCGGATCATGGAACCAGAACAGATCGTGAGGACCGCACTGCATCAAGCGATGTGCTTCATCGATTCCGCAACTGCGCGTCTAGTGGTAATCCTCGTGGCCTTCTACCTGAGCTAGATCTTGGGATCACCGCGTAGGGAAAAAGTTTTGTTTATCTCTGCGTGGCCCAACAGCCCGTAGGTAGACGGCACAGCAGCTAGTCTCCGTGAGGGGGTTTCCCTTCCCTACCACCTAGACCTTGAAGTAGAAGAACTTCAAGAAGTTTGCTGTGTCTGGGCGAACCACCAGGTAGGCCTCGCAACAGGCCGCGTGATGTGACAGTTGCATGGCGGCGTTGGCGATGAGGTGGTGGAGCTGGAGGTCGAAGGAGACCATCAACTCTAGGATGAACCTGCTCAGAGGCAGGCCGAGCCCACGGGCGAAGTCGGCGAGGAAGACGACGGCCTCCCTAGGCCGAGGGTTAGGGAGCCGCTCCTCCTCTGGCGCCAGACGATGCTTCACCAAGCGCTCCGATAGGGTGAGCTTCCCCTGCCGGTACTTCTGCACCATGTCGTCAGTGACATACGAGCCGCACCAGCCCCTGCCTAATCAGGAAGCATCTCGGCAGGCGCGATGGCCGTGTTGGATAAGCGGGGTCCCGTCATTGCGGCGAAGGAATGGTGGTGCCGGCATTCAGGGAGAGCGGTGGCGCAAGGTGGCAGCAAGGAGGCAGTAGCGCAAAGGGCAATGGGTGCATGAAGAAGGCGAAGTAGGGGAGAAGCCCTCCCCCGACGCCCTTATTTATCGAGGCAGGGTAACCGTGCCTCCTGCACTCCCCAATACCACGTGGTGCAAGAACTACTCCACTACCCCCACGACGCTTCAGTGCCGGATCGTTTGCACTGAAGGAAATTCCACAAAGGGTCCCATGGGCATTACCACAAAGTCCAAGAACGTGCACAACCTCTGAGAAACCGCTATGATGAAGGCATGGGCGCGGTTACCAAAAATGCGACGACAAGACAAGAGGTCAAACTAACACGACGCGCGGCGAGGGGGTAGGCACGCCTAATAACAACATTGATGTCACCAACTGGCCGATTCGCCTCCCCAGCCGGGAAACACAATCACCGCTCACACCCTGTGGTTGGGCCACCGGACCCGTAGCCGGTAAACTTGATGAGGATATATACAAGGATTATGATGATTCTGACTGCTTGAACTGGAAGGAAATATTGAGTCAAATCAATAATGACTATCAGGTGAATTCATTCCTAGTTGACCATGATGCTTTCATTTATAAGAATTTTATATTGCCTAAGTCGTTGTGCTATTGTATGATTAGGTACATGGGAGAAGAAGGTGTAGCATGGAGCGAGGAGCTGAAGCATATTGAACATGGCGTGTTGATCAATGAAGAGTGCACGAGGGAGGAGAGAGATGAAGCGCAAGGAGCTACCAAGAAGAAGATCAACACATGGCAGGATCTCTGCCGCGGCACAGAAACGACGTGTTTTCCTGCGACGGCAGGCTGTCGCGGCACAAAAACAGAGTCCTTTTCTACCACGGCAGGCTGCCGCGGTAGAGAAACAGGCCAAAACTCTACCACGGCAGAACCCTGAGCCGAACCCAATTTCGGGTCAGTTTGTACCCTAGTTGAGTGGGACCAACTCGGTCACCCCCTTACCCGCCGCACCCCCAGACTCATAAATAGATGGGGCGCACTAGTTTAGGGTTTAAGACCACGTTAAAATTATTTTGGAGTTGTTTGTTTTATAGAACCTCTGGAATTACCCATGTGATCGAATTCTACCAATTGCAATTGAGTGTGATCGGTTGTTCCATTGGGAATTAGTAGATTGCAAACTATCGTTCATGGTCGACAACTACGTGCGCAAGAGTGTGGTGTTGTGAATATCCTACAAGGTTCGAGAGCTGTTGCATTGGCATCAGGGTTCGAGCGGGAGAGATCATAGCTACGCACTAGTTATCTATCATCCATCATCTTCATGGACAAGAGCTTGCTGAGAAGATCGGACCACCCTATATCAAAACTCCAGCCGGAAAAGCGGGCATCTCAAGCCGGAAAACGACAAGTACTAAAAGACAAACTCACGATACAGCCTTCACCAACAATCATTTCAATATCAGCCAATGAGCACATACGAGCTTTTCCGCAAGACCAAGCCCCAACACACTCGGGGACTAGAGTCGGGGGGATGACCCCCGGGTAGGCCAAGCCAACGTTAACTGGCCAGCTCCAAGGAAAGCTGGCCCGATGGCCACAAGATGGAGAACCTGAGCCGGGTGATACGCTTCACCCGGTCCACATCAAGATTCCCCAGCTAGCCCATCTAGCCGGGGCCAGGATAGCTGACTGGGTGGCTACCTCTACCCAGGCGCCTCGGATCCATTGGCCCTTAGTACAGTAGGGGTGATGCTCCTTGATGAGCGCACCCTTGACCGTATAGGCTGGCGCGCCGCCCCACCGGCACTACCAGACAAGGACGCCAAAGCTCTAAGGCTGGTAGGTGACGAGTAAAGCTCTGGCTGACGGATAAAGCTCTGGGTGACAGATAAAGCACCAAGCTGATGGTTAAAGCGCCTTGTGATGCCCAAAGCGGAGGCGCTGAGACGCTTTGGCGCTGTCCCCACCTGCACTGGAGCTTGACTAGGTCCTGGACCACCGGCTGGACCCGGTCAGCCGAACCGCTTTGTAAAGCCGAAGCTCAAATAGTAAACCCTAGAACCCACATTGTAATCTACCCTTCTACTAGTAATAGGGAGGGGTAGTGCTAGGGTTCTAGGTAAGGCATTACGAGTTACAAGTTAGCAAGAATCACCAAGTCTTATAGTTCATCTTCCTCTAGCTCTCGATAGTATCTAAGGAAACAACTCAAGGAGCATTTGTACTGAGCATTCACTCTCCATATAGTAGATCCTTGCAGGAGCAGGAGTGTTACCTCGACAAGAGGGCTCTGAACCTAGGTACATAGCCGTGTCTATAGTATCTGTGCCCAATCCATTGCAAGTAGCCACCGATATCATCCTGATTGTCCCCTCTCATGCCATCCCTGATGGCACTGTCGTGTTCCACACCATGACACAATATACTCAGTTTTACCCTCGAGTGGTCGGTCAACACAGAGTCAACGAATATGGTTTAGTTGCTAATTGTGTCATTTTATACACAACTAAGTAAAAATATCAAAACATAGTGGAACCTACTAATGGAGTCTTCTTATGTGACCTGCCACCTAGGAAACCATAAAAATATAGATAAACATGTTTTACCCTTAACCACCACTTCTCAAATCACCTACGAGCTATGAAAGTGCATGGCTTTCTACTCAAACCCTTTTCCAAAACATCCTTCCCAGAAACATAGTTTGTCTGAATGAGGCCATAATTGGCACACTCAAGTATATTTGAATTACAAATAATTTGATGTAGGCCAACATGTATTTCATTGTATAAAACACGCATTTTCCATTTTAAATATTTTTTTCTATTTCTATTTGAATCCCTTTGTCTCTTTTGCCCTTGGTTTTTTGATACTACCCAGTTTTTCCCTCTCTCACAAAAGCCCAAACGTGTGATCACTTTGGCTGCTATGCACTGATTCATCGACACAGTTATCACACGGATCATGCCCACCAACCATTCATCCTTTGTGATCCAACGAGCAGGATAATCCCTCTCTATCTGTGCCACTATTACTTTACCTCCATAAATAAATGAAAAAGAGCAGAACATGTTCAAAGGACAACATTATCATGTCCAAAGTGTAATTTGAAAGTGTTCAATAGTTGTATAATTTTTGTATATGCACGAGACATAAATATTTTTTAGTTTAGGGATCCTTTTAGTTTATGCATTTATTTTCACGCTCTTAAAATGGTAAAATCTCAAGATTTTATTAGGACAACATTATCATGTCCAAAGTGTAATTTGAAAGTGTTCAGGAGTTGTATAATTTTGGTATATGCATTTGACAAAAATATTTTAATTTAGTGATCCCTTTAGTTTATGCATTACTTTTCACGCTCTAGAAATGGAACCCTTAAGATTTTCTTAGAACAACATTATCATGTCCTGAGTCTATTTTGAAAATGTTCAATAGTTGTGTAATATTGGTATATGCATGAGAAAAAAATATTTTAGTTTGGGGATCCCTTTAGTTTATGCATTACTTTTCACTCTCTAAAAATGGTAAACTATCAAGATTTTCTTAGGACAACATTATCATGTCCAAAGTGTAATTTGAAAGTGTTCAAGAGTTGTATAATTTTGGTATATGCATTAGAAAAAAATATTTTAGCTTAGTGATCCCTTTAGTTTATGCATTACTTTTCACTCTCTCAAAATGGTAAACTCCCAATATTTTTTAAGACAACATTATCATGTCCAATGTGTAATTTGAAAGTGTTCAAGAGTTGTATAATTTTGTTATATGCATGAGATGAAAATATTTTAGTTTAGGGATCCCTTTAGTTTATGCATTACTTTTCACTCTCTAAAAATGGTAAACTCTCAAAATTTTCTTATGACAACATTATCATGTACAAAGTGTAATTTGAAAGTGTTGAAGAGTTGTATAATTTTGGTATATGCAATAGAAAAAAAGATTTTAGTTTAGTGATCACTTTAGTTTATGCATCACCTTTCACTCTCTCAAAAATGTAAATGCCCAAAATTTTCTTAGGACAACATTATCATGTCCAAAGTGTAATTTGGAAGTGTTCAAGAGTTGTATAATTTTGGTATATGCATGAGACAAAAAGATTTTAGTTTAGTGATCCCTTTAGTTTATGCATTTCTTTTCACACTCTAAAAATGGCAAACTCTCAAGATTTTATTAGGACAACATTATCATGTCCACCTGAAAGTGTTCAAGAGTTGTATAATTTTTTTTGACCCGAAACTGTGAGGCAACTGCCCCACAGCAATTTTGTTGCTCATAAAACATCGAACCAATTACAGAAAGTAAGAGAAAACAAAAACACTAACAACACCAAAAAACTACCTATGAAAACGAACTGTATGTACAAAATGTACAGGACCGGATATACAAAGGCAAACAAAACTAGCACGTGACCTATGGTAGGTTTGCAATCCATGCCAACAGAGCAACTCTGTGCTTTGTTTTAATTCGATGCTGCAGTAAAGATATGTCATGTAGAAACTATGCTTTCTATTTCGCAAAAGAAGGCTTTTCCTGCGTAATTTTTTTGCCATTTCTGAGTAACCAAATATTCCAGCAGGCCAGAATGACTACTTCCAGAAAAAATGGCTGTGCGAATTCTCTCCTTGCCCATGTCATAGACTGCTGAATATCGTCATTGTTATACCATGTAATCTGTAAATAGTTCCAGACTCGGACAGTGGAGTTGCACTGGAAGAATAAATGGAACCTGTTTTCATATGCACGTGTGGGGCACATCTCACAATGTGTGTCATCAGACACCTTCCAATGCCGTCTCTGTAACAGGTCTTGCGTATTCAGTCTATCTCTCACGAGTAGCCAGGCAAACACCTTCATCTTCCTCATACAACTTGATCTCCATATCCAAGAGTACATTATAGGGGCTGAAATATGCTGATGGATTATCTTAACAAAATTTCCAGGAGAATATCCCTCTCCCCAACTATATGACCAGCTATCATTCTCATCAGAAAGGGAATTCGACTCCATAATAGACTGTAACTGATTTAGTTCTTGGTAAGCCCTAGTTGAAAGAGGTAGATAGAAAAGTGAAAGTATATCAGTCTCCAAGTAGACTCTTTTAGTAGACATATTTTTAGAGCACAAAAGAGAATAGGCGAGAAAACCTATTTTTAATAGGCTGCATACTTCCCTGTAGGGACCAATTATCCGACCAAAAAACGAAGGTATCACCCTTCCCATGTTTAACAGCAGCCACACCTCTGAAGTTGTCCACTTGTTTGAGTACATCGCGCCACCAAAAGGATCCACACAAATTCTGAGCATGTGGAATTTTGTTGTCATAGTATGCACTCCACACCAGCTGCACCCACGGTATATCCTTTTTATTATAGAACTTGTCAAGAAATTTAATCAATAGCGCAACATTTTTTTCTAGAAATCCACCACACCTAATCCTCCTTTATCCTTGGGCAAGCATACCAATTCCCAGGCTGCGAGAGATTGTTTTGGTTCACCCGATTGGTCTCTCCATAGACATTGTCTAAGAATCCTATCCAATTGTATCGTGAGACCTTTAGCCAGCTGCAAGGTGCACATAAAGTGTAATGGCATTGATGACAGAACCGAATTAATTAGTTGCAATCTTGCCCCCGATATAAAAAGCTAGAACTTGATGTTAACTTCCTTTCTAACTGACAAACCAGTGGCATTAACTCACTAATTGTCGGTCTAGTAGTCCCCAGCGGCAACCCGAAATAAGTGAAAGGCATATTTCCCACTTGGCAGCCAAAGTCCACTGATAAGATCCTCATATCAGCATCAGGTGTATTAATAGGTATCATTTGAGACTTGGCACAATTCACTTTCAATCCCGTAGATAAAGAGAAACTATCAAGCATACGTTTGAGTGCTCTCAACTACTCTATATCAGCAGGCATAACCATCAATGTATCATCCGCGTATTGTATAATTGGAAAATCCTCCTCATTGGTATGAATCGGTCTGCTAATCTCTCCTCTTATCATCGCTTCATTCACCTCGGACTGTAATAAGTCAGAGCTGAAAGTATACAGTAGTGGCGAAAGTGGATCGCCTTGCCGAACACCCCTTTTGCAATGAAACTGTTTACCTGGGATGCCATTCAGTAGAATCGCAGAAGTACCTGAAGATTAGATTGCTCTAATCCAACTGAGCCATTTGTCATTAAATCCCTTGTGGCGCATAATCTGTAAGATTGCTTCATGTTCCACCGTATCAAATGCTTTAGCAAAATCCAATTTCAGAATAATGATTAGTTTTTTAGAGGAGTGGCAAAGGAAAAGGTACTCGAAAGCCCAAGCCAAGCAATCTTGGATTGATCGTGATCTCAGAAACCCATATTGATTCTTGTAAATATAGTCTAAAATCCTTCCCTGTAATCTATTTGCCAGTAGCTTTGTGAGGAATTTCAGACAAACATTAGTTAACGAAATTGGCCAGAAATCATTAACCTCAAGAGGAGCCTGTTTCTTGGGTACCAGAGTGATATAGGAACCATTAATATTCTCTAAGTTGATCTTACCACTGTGAAAATCCTTAGCTAGGCGGTAGAAATCGTTTTGAATGATGGGCCAACATCTCTTTAAAAAGAGTCCATTAAAGACATCCGGCCCAGGAGCCCGATCCGAAGGCATGGCAATGACAATAGCATCCATTTCTTTTTTTCAAAAGGAATAGTTAGTTCATCCAAATCTTCCAGTCTTCTTAGTAATCTCGCACGATTAAACTGCATATTAATGCCATCCGAATGTCCCATTTTGTTTTTATAGCTATTCCAGAGAAATCCTGCCATCGACTCATGATCAGACATTTCATTACCGTTGTCATCTTTAAGCATAGAGATGTTATTTCGACGGAACCTTTCTCATGCCATCGCATGAAAGAATTTTTGTGTTGTCTTCCCCCTGTTTAAACCAACGAATTGTACACCTCTTCTTCCAATAGTTACATTCAGCCAGTAGTAATTGATCCAAATGTTCTTTTACTATTTTTTGAAAGTTGAATTCAGTTCTGTAAGAGGCATGTGCTCCTCAAGCGTGTCCATACACAAAATCATCTTATTCCACTCTTGAATCAAATACTTCAGCCTGGCCAAACTCACTTGCCATTTCTTTAAATCATATCTTAATCTTTTCAGCTTATCAGCCAGAATCGCTGAGCTATAAGCTTTCCTAGACTGATTTTTCCAAGAGTCAGACACACAGTCACGAAAGCCTGGCATATCCACCCAATAGTTTTCAAAACGAAAGATATTAGACTTAGGTATGCTCGTATCAATGATAACCACACAAGGTATATGGTATGAGCCTGTATTTGCAAGGGGAAGCACGATGGAATTTGGATATTCAGTAATCTAGTTAGCACTCGTAAGGAACTAGTCCAACTGTTCAAGAAGAGGAACAGCCTGCCTATTCGGCCATGTAAACGATGTACCTTTTAGTGGAAGCTCCAGCAATCCAAGGTGTCCAATTATCTCATTAAATAAGAACATATCATTTAAATTCCCTCCCACTCTGTTTCTATTATCTTGTGATCGTATGAAGTTAAAGTCACCCAGTAAAAGCCAGTGTTCATCATTTGGAATTTGAAGGTTATACAGCCAGTCCACAAACTGATCCACCATAACATAAGAACAATAAGAACTCGAATTCTTATCGATACTGGAACTCAGAGCATAGGAGGGAAAGTCGATTTATGGATGGAATCAAATACGCAGTATTTACAGAAAAAAGTCTCCGTTTATTGGGAAAGAATCAATATACTTTTAATGCAAGGTCCATAAACGCAAACCAGCACCCAATTAATATTATTGTGTGCCGAGGTGAAATTGAGTATCAGACCATATCTCAGATTCTCCACAAGCAAACCCTCAAACACTAAAGATTTCCAAATAACTATTATTCCCCCCGATGCCCCAACTGACGGGGAAAATACAAAATTATCAATTCTTTTGGGACAAAAACTCCTCACTGATTTCAAGGTGAAATTCTCACACTTCGTCTCTTGCAAGCAGATGACATCGCATTCACTTTCATTTATTTTGTTATACACCTCTCTCTTACGGATTTCAGAGTTAAGACCACGTACATTCCAGCACAAGACACGCCATTTCCTTTTATTAATGTGAGACATTTAAAAACTGCAAATAGATACTCTCATAACCCCAACACATAATACCAAGGAAACACCACTGCAAACCAAAAATATCTCTTGCTCTTAACCAAACACTGACACAAAACATTGCAGACACAGAATTCAAGTAGTTCACAACTAACATAACTTCGACACACTGACACTGATCAACCCCACCACAAGTTCGACAAAAGTACTCATATAAACCATTTATCCTGTGAGGCCTATTCACCATGCAGACATACTTACTCATCATCAGAATCAGAAGGTGCCTCCACCGAAGGATCAACTTCAAGCTGTTCCTTAGACAGTTTTACAGGGTCAATGCCCAGCTGCAACCCCACATGCTGCAAGACAAACACTGGTGTAGCATGTATACCTGTACATGTCTCCTCCTGTTCATCTTCATTACTGTTATTTCTATTGTTCTGAGGTTCTCCCTCTTCAGAATCTTGGTGCACCAACAATAGTTTGGCCCGAATCTTTTTATTAGGCCGTATGTCCACAGTATTCACTGTCTTAGGCCTTTTCCCATCATCCTTTAAACAGCTTCTAGTAAACCTTCGCTCTGCTGGTTGAACAAAATGTTTCTTTTTTCTAACAGCCCTCCTTTGGACCGAAGTCACTAGTGACACCGCAAATAAATGAGGTTCCTGCACCTCATCCTCCTTTTCAAAAGATAGTGCTCGAGCCACCGGTTTGTGCCTCAGAGAGATCAACTTCCTACTCTTAGAACTTGGCCCCTATACAGATAACCATCCAGGCATAGTAGGTACGAAAGCTGATTCCCAAGATCGTTTCGACTCAAGCATTCTGAAAGGGGAGATTTCAGAGACAGTGGAAGCATCCTTAACATCATTAAGGGAAGCAATTTCTCAAATGTACGTCTCCACATCATGTCAGGTGGAAGTACCGGTCCAACTCTCACCTGCACATGCCCCACCTGTAGGAAATTAATAAAATATAGGTCCCTCCCCCCGGTTCTCCATCTGATGTCCTACATGCAGATTCAAGTTGACATGTTGGTACTGTCCCATCTGCTGATTATTAGAAGAAGCCTCTTGAATTGAATCCTCCACAACAACAGACTCTTGAACCTCCTGCATCCCCTCGTCATGTTGACCAATGTTATCCTCTCCAGTGGCAGGAACCTCTGGCATATTCACTGCATCCCATCCTATCTCAGGGTACTAAGGACCCACAAAAACATTGTTGTTAGGCACAAGGTTTCCTGGCATTGGATGAGGATTTCCATCAGGAGGCATCTGATCCTCCTCTGCTGGCATTGCATCCGCAAAGTCCGCCGACAGAATAAAAACCGCAGCAGTCCATGATTCAGTAGCACCTCCTATTGTTGCAAATCTTCCAAACACCACATCTCTAGGAACTAAGGCTGGAGATGGGAACGAAGCATAAACTAAAACTCTGTTCAGAATAGGGTCTGCATGATTCCAGAATTGAAACTTTCCGAAAGTCGAAACAGCATTAGCGATGTCATACTCAGTGTGATAATCCGGTGGAATCCCTAGAAACATCAGCAATCCGTTCCTAAACCCATGAGATCCTCTATGGTTTTCAGCATCACTAGCATAGAAAAATCTGACAAACCTATTCTGCAACTGAAAGTGACCATGTTGCACTAGGGCATGACAAGCATTGGGGCCGCTCAGCTGATACAGACCGACTCTAAACACACTAGGTTGAGTACTGACTACATTGCGATTTAGAGGCCCAACCAGAAAATCACGAACCTGATCCCTCCATTGATCCTCCTCTGCCGCAGGCGTGCGTGGTTCCACAATAGCTACACAGTAAGCTTGATGGCGTTGTGGCGGATCATGCGCCGGGAAATAGTACATACGCGGTAGCCTCGTCTCACAACCATCGATAATGTTGTGCCCCCATGGTAGCCATTGGAATGGATCAACTTCAAAGTTAGCCATAGTCTTCGATCTATCTGGAGGTTTCGGCGTAAGCTTTGGAGATTTCTGTGTAGGGGTTAAGCCAGCAGTATTATAAGACAAAGCAGCCGTATCGACATGTGTCTCTACCACATCGGATTCGTGTCCGCTTCTTTCTTAGGTCGTGGTAGTTTAGGAACCCACTTTTGGGCCGATTTGGAGAACCTATTGAAACAGGCCTTCTGACAAAAAAGATTTTAGTTTAGGGACCCCTTTCGTTTATGCACTACTTTTCACTCTATGAAAATGGTAAACTCTCAAGATTTTCTTAGCACAACATTATCATGTCCAATGTAATTTAAAAGTGTTCAAGAGTTGTATAATTTTTGTATATGCATTAGACAAAAAGATTTTAGTGAATGCATTACTTTTCACCCTCGAAAAATGATAAACTCGCTTTTTTACATCAAGAGTTGTATAATGTTTTTAATCTAAAAGTGTTCAAGAGTTGTGTCATTTTCTTTCTTATTTTATATACTTCCATCTCCTTTAATCTCAAAGTTTAACTTTCACCTCACAGATTCACTTGATTGCAATCGAGACACTAACTTGATAAACAAATTAATTTTTTGCTATGCACCCAAACTAGCATTGGGAATCATCGAAACGGCCACTCTGTCGGTCGCATTCTCCATAAAGAGCCCCCCGAGCTCTCGAGTTGCGCGAACTGATTCCTTGAATCAGCCTATCAATTTACACATCGACCCACTCGAAATTCTCAAAATGCCCGCATTTCTTGAGGACCTAAAAACAACAACATGAACCCTAAATCCCAAATTCTGAGGGAATACCAATAAAATAGATAGAAATCGGAACAATTTGGTACGAACGGGAGGCCGAAGTGAAGTTAGACATCACTCGCTGACCGGAGAAGGGTTGTTGTCGCCGGAGAAGAAGAATGGGGTGTGGAAAAAGAAAGGGAGCCAACGACACGGGCACGTGTGTGGGGCTGGTTCAGGCTCCCATCTTACAATGCTAACCTAGGTAAGTTGTGGTCCAGTGCTCAGGTGGATAAGTTGTGGGTCCCACGCTGATCTGGATAAGTGGAGAGAGGTGTCCACCACGGGACCTGACCCAATGTGGCCCCACTCGTCAGCATGTAATAGTAAGGCTAACAGACAGACTCTGTGAGAGTTTCAGACAAAAGGTTGGGCAAAAGTGAGAAAACTTTGAGCGGCTGGAGAAAAGTGAGTACAACTAAGGAACCAGCAGCACAAAATAGAAATCCCTAAAATCAATTGTGCGTTTGTGTACTTTTTTACTAGTTTTGACAATTATTTTGATGTATTTTGTTAAAGGTACATGGTTGAAGATTTTTATTCAAGAACGGGTAGATTCATAATACAAGATATGACAGGTGAAGTTTCGCTTGGTGCCGTGGACGTGGAGTGCATCCTCGGTTCGGAGAACCAAGTTATATAAACTAGAGACATACTTACGAAAGGTGAGAATGTGAAGGAACGCATACCACCCCAATTTTTTAGGAAGTCCACCGTTAATATCCTAGTCGATGAATTAATTGCCGACATCATCAAAAATAAAGTGGTTGATGATGACTTTCTACGAAAGGTTGGACTAGTGGTCCTTGGGATAGTTGTTGCGCCTATGGAAACCAAGATTGTCCTGAAGCAGTACTACGCGTTGGTGGAATATGTGACCAGGATGTCCAAGATAAATTGGAACGCCTTCACACTCAGGGTTCTTATGGACATGCTGAGGGTTGTAAGGAAAGGCAAATAGATCCGCCAATGGCCCAAAGGGAAGCTAGGTTTGTTGCATCTATACCTCTATATTTTATGCACTTTTACGATTATTCTAAATTATGCTTATTTATAAATTAATAGTCTAGCTAACTTATGCAGATTTATAAATTTGCAGTACTTGTACTAGGAGAAAGTGCAACCTCAAGAAGGTGATCGTGCATTCAAACCTTAATTGTCCATATGCCCACTAATGAGGAATTTGAATGAAGTAGCATCCAGAAAGAGAGACAATTTTGACTTCAAGAATGGCATGATTTATTTCTTCATAATTCATGATCGTGTTATTCACCATTTAATTTTTTTAACTTGAAGATTGGAGATAATATCATAGAATAATATAGGATTCAAGAGCCCATTGTAACATATCCTATACTTGTTCGTAAGAAAAAGACCAAGTATGTCAAGTCTCCACTAAAAAAGAACTAGCCTGCACAAATCATTGATGATGATCAGATGGAGCATCTGATGAAACGACTAACCGAACAAATTGACAGACATATGCTTCTCATCCAAACATATGTGCTCAGTTGACACGCCCAACCTTTTTTAATGTTGCCTCGGTTTCAGTTTATTAGGCATGCATGGCAATTCTCTTAATGGCATGCTATTGTTAATTATTTTCTCTATGGAGTAATTAGGGGAGTCTAAATTGGAATTGCATAATTTTATAATCGCACCTAATATATTGAACCAGATGGACTAGTTTATATTTTCCATATGACTTCATTTGTTAACTTTATATATATCTTGCATAGAGTATTGCAACTTCTCAAGAGAGAAGGTGTGACAAAATGCATCAGATTTCTCTAAGATGGCAGAGAAGGAAGACATGGGTTCTTTTTAGAACGGGCCTCATGAAAAAAGTGTTTATGAATAAGAAGGAAAGTGATTCTGAAGGAGATGTCGATTTTCTAGGTCCATTGGTTGAGATGATTGAACCCGATGAAGAAGCCAACGGTGTTGCAGCTGCAAAGGCAAATGGCTCGGATGCCACTTTACCTGCAAAGACGAAAGGTGTTAATGGCTACAAAGTTGTTACACCTGGAAATCTGAAGGATGTGTGATGCGGCCCGTCCTACGGATGCTCCTACATCTACACCAACAAGTCCCCCAAGTGGACTCATGACTCGTGCCCGAGCCAAACTCCTACAAGCTAAGGTGAACTCGCTCCTCTCCTCGTGCCAATTTGATACCTCCTTGGATGGTATGCTACTTGATGCAACTATCCTATGCATCATTAGGTATGAAGCTTTGACACATCACCAAGCACCCAAGGATGGAGAACAAGAAGTAGAGCATGAAGCTGGAGCACACCGGAGTCTCCGGTCCACCAAAGTCACCGGCCTGAAGACACCTGAGTCTCCGGCCCCACCTCCGGTCTACCCCCAAAACCGGGCCCTAGCACAATCTGAAGGCCCCTCCGGAGGCTGGTCCGGAGACCGACCGGAATCTCGGGCCTAGATCGGAGTCTCCGGTCCACCACACCGGAGTCTCCGGTCTGACCGTCGCCAGGCATGAAAAGGCCTTTGGGCCTGCGGCCCATGTACCCCTTAGTCCGCCCAGAACTTGTCTTTTATTCCTAAAGTACCCATGTTTAAGTGGCTGGCCTATATATAGTCCCCCACCTCCTTTGTAAACCCTAGGCATGACATTGGAATTAGTGGAAACCCCTTTGTGGATCTATCTAATTCTTGCCTCATGCTCCTTGACTAAGGAGCACCAATATCCCCAAACCTCGTTGGAGTTTGCATCGTGCCTCCGTGTTGTACAAGGCCTAGGCATCGGTGTCCCTTTGCCTAGACGTCAAGATCTCACCGAGTCTCCCATCTTGTCGTGCCGGTTCGAGAGAGAGTCCTCTGCCCGACGCCAATCCTAGGGATTGCGCCGGACCGGCAACACCGGCGTGAGCTATTGCTGTGTATCGTCGTTTTGTGTGTGTGTGTTCATCGTGTTCTTCTTGCGTGCGTTCGTCATGTTCATCCTCCCTCCTCTCCCCGCACTCCATCCTCAATTTGAAAGGGAATCGTGAAAGATCGGGCCACCCTAGAGGTTTGCCCTCAACAATGTGAATGGTTGTACAAATTCAATGGTGAATAGTGATCTTGGCAGCACACCTAATAACCCTTTTGTTCTATACGATGTGACAGTAACAGCATAGTCCACTACAAGTAAAATTGGCTTTTACAATAGACAATTTTTATGGTGGAAGGCCCATTTTTCGTGGTTAAAAAGTCTTCTATGATGGATCGCCTTCGTGTAAAATCCCCATCACAAATGATTCTACCACAGTTTTTTCTGACCGTGGAGGACTACACCCTTCAGCCACGAAAACTTGTTCCGTTGTAGATTTGTTCGCCTGCCGCATTGACTGCTGACATCATGCAAACTGCCACATGGCAAACATCGTTAATGGCCGGTTACCGTTGTTAACAGTCATAGAAACCGTGGGAGAAACCTGACCCAGCCAGGGCCTGCTAATTATTAACTGGGCCGGCCCATGAGGAGAGCCTAATAAGAAGATGGCTGGTTACTGTTTCGTCCTGCACTATTTGAAATGGGCCCATTAATGCAGCCATCCATGACCCGCTAACTTTAAGGCTCATTACTGTTTCGGCATTCATGAGGCCCACGTTTTCCCAACAGAAGGCCCACATTGGTCGGATACTGTGTGGCCCATTAGTGGCTCGCGCCAAGTCAGTCCGATACTCTTAAGGCCTGCGGTCCGCCCGTCATTGTTCTCATAGCCCGTCATGGGCCACCTACTAAATGCCCTTTTTCAGAAGGTCTGTTATTGTCCTGACCTTTTACTATTCTAGCCTTCAAATGTTCTGGCCCACAGGCGGCCTGTTACTGTTCTTGCCTGGTTATTTTTCCAGCCTATTACTATTCTTGTCTAGTAATTTTTTTTGGTATGTTATTGTTCTGACTTGTTACTGTTCTAGACTTTTACTGTTGTGGCCTGGTATTATTCTGGCTAGTTACTGTTCTGGCTTGTTACTGTTCTGGCCTATTACTATTCTAGCCTGCTGTTGTTCCGGCCAGCTGCTGTTCTGGCCTACTACTGTTCTGTCCTATTAGTGTTTTGGCTTGCTGCTGTTATGGCCTGTTACTGTTCTAGCCTATTACTGTTACTAGTTCCCACCTGTGGGCTGGCCCATTAAGTTTACTGACTTTTACAGTTTCGGCATTTTTGAAGCCCATGCCAATATCATAAAAGTGTATAATTAGCGAGCATTTTTTACTGTTCATCCTCAGCCCAATACAAGACAGGACAATAACAAAGCCCGATATTGTTCCCTAATCGACCTGGCTAGCGCAGTTATGGTACCACCTACCGCAATGTGTGGACGACGTCAACTAAATGCCTACATGGCGAGTTATCTAGATATTACATCAGCTGCAAACTTCTTAAAATTATTACCTATTATCAACTCAAGGGAAAGAAAATTCAGCATTTCAGTTGACAATCGAGTTGATAGCAGAGTCATCAATTTGCTTTCTCAATATATCACCTGCATCTCCCTTTTAATTGTGATAGCTACATTAGAAAACCACCTTGAGACATGATCTTGTAGCTCCCTCTTTGGTGGCGATAGAAATATGCAGTCTGAAACTAAGTAATAACAAGTTAATAGATCAAACAAGACAAACTACTTATTTGACTAATATGACAGGATCTATGAACTTGAGTTTACTACTCGTAAATGGTCCAATTATTGACCAACATGTTAAGCGAACAGGACAAGAAAGCACACATTAAACAAGTGTGCCTACTGTGAAACGAGTTATCAAAAAATGTGTGTGTGTGTGGCTTAGAATTTTAGGAAATATAAACTAGCCAGGTCATTTCAACAAATATATATGGAAGCATTTGTATAACCTAGAATGCAAGAGAAGTTGGGTGACTCGGAATTTGTGCTAGGCTACACAATGACATGCAGTTACTATCGTAGCTAAGAATGAACCAGATAGAAATTATAATGGCATCATACGAGAACTTGTAGAGTAGGAATGCAAACCACGAATGAACTATATAGTAGAGGATAGTTATGTCATTGCTTAGGACAAACCAGAACCAGATACGAGATATGATGGCGTCGCTTATGAACCTGTAGAATAGAACAAACAAGCATTAGACAAGTGTGCCTACAATTAAATGAGCAATCAAACAAAGTGTTTTTTAGAATTTCAGCAAATATAAACTAGCCAGGTCATTTCAGAAAATATATATGGAAGTAGTGGTATCTCGTGGAATGCAAGAGATGTTGGTTGACTCAGAATTTGTGGTGAGATACACAGTGGCAAGAAATTACTATCGTATCTAAGAATGGCCCAGATAGAAATTATAAACGCATCATACAAGAACTTGTAGAGCAGGCATGGAAAACATGAATGAACTACACAGTAGAGAATAGTTATGTTGTTGCTTAGGACAAACCAGCACCAGATATAGAATATAATGACATCACTTATGAACCTGTAGAAGAGGCTGTGCAAACCAACATGTTCAGTGTTCCCTTTTTGAGATCTATCCAAAGAAAAAGAAAACAATGAATGTTGCAGCTTTTGAAGAACCATATAGCAACAACAAAATTATAATCGAACTAGTACGAATATTTTGAATGGGTACTACAGGATATCAGAACGATGCCAGGGAGGAAATAATAGCATGAACTTAGCTCAGGACGAACCAGATAGATTCAGTAACTGTGTAGCAGAGAATCCACACTAATATTTTCCACTGACTTTACATTTTGCAAGAACTACACAATAGCATTCAACTACTGTTGTATATAGTAGCTAAGAACATGTGCATGACAAAATAACAAACATGTGCATGAATTGAAATTTGTAGAGCAGCGAATGCAAACCAACATGTCTAATGACCTTGTATGTAGCCAAATAATAAGCGAGCCCTCTGACTTGTATGTACTAGCACGATTACAAAACTGCAGTTCACTACGATAGGCTTGAATTTGCTATACTGGTGACAAAATATAAACGGGTTGGATATTTGGTTACCTTGGTCACAGAGGGGTCTAAGCATCGGCAATACCGTGTGGCTGGCGTCCAAGCACCGAGGGTGCGACAGCTCCGGTGGATATTGGCGTTAGGGAAGAAGATCTTGGGGGGTTCATGTCGGCTTGAGTGTGGTGGATGAGAGTGTCGATGAGGAAGATCCGGTGCTGTGAACGGTGACGGGCGTGCAGCTGGTCTAGAGCGGTGGACATGGAACTCCTTGAACTAGATCCCGTTTGGTGGTCACTAGTGAAGCGGATCCTATATGGTTGGGTAGCTTTCGGCTGTAAGAAAGAAGATCTTGGGCGGTCGATGACACCATGGTGTGGTGAACAAGACCGTAGCTCTAGTCCAGTGGAAGAGAGACCGTGTGAACTAAATCTGGTGGGGTGATGTGATACCAGGCACATGGCTTAATAGGATTGATAGAATACTCATACCAACAAGTTGCTACTTCTTTTCCGGAAGCTCATTCGAAAAGAACTCTAAGGTTAAGCGTGCTTGGCCTAGAGCAATTCTAGGATGGGTGACCAACCGGGAAGTGGGTAACCGGGTGCGCACGAGTGAGGACAAAGTGCATAGAAAATACTAGTGTTGGTCTGTGGGGCCAGTCTAGATATCCTATTAAGCTACCAGGAGTGACACCCCTCGGGCCCAGGAGTGGACGGGGTGTTACAAAGTGGTATGAGAGCCGACCTCGCGGTTAAAAGGGTGTGTGCGGGTTAGTGGCGGGACATGTGGAGCATGGCGCGTGTGTCCCGGAGTGGACACGGCATGGCACATGTGCCAGCACTGGACGCACAGACGCGTGCCAAGAGGGAACGTTCCTGGGGTGTGCTTGATCGATGAGGGCATCGATCTTCTAAAGGGTGGGTGTATGTGAGACCAGGCACATGGCTTAATAGGATTGATAGAATACTCATACCAACAAGTTTCAACTTCTTTTCTAGAAGCTCATTCGAAAAGAACTCTAAGGTTAAGCGTGCTTGGCCTAGAGCAATTCTAGGATGGGTGACCGACCGGGAACTGGGTAACCGAGTGCGCACGAGTGAGGACCAGGAGTGACACCCCCCGGGCCCAGGAGTGGATGGGGTGTTACAGGTGAGCGTCGGTGAAGCGGCTCCACGGCGGTACATGAGACTGTAGCTCAAGGCAGTGCACGTGGTGGTCGTGGAGGGGACACAAGAGCTTGGGATTTTTGGGAGGGCCAGAAGGAAAAACTAGACGAATTAGGACCATAGAGGTGAACGAAAAAAATAATTACAATCATGCCCCTAAGCTACTGACTTAACCATGCCCATTTGTCGTCCGAACAATGGGTAGAATGGGAATTTTAAATTTGAAAGTTTTTGAAACAGAATGGCGCGAAATACATCAAGGTTGGTTTGTTGTTTTTCCGCTTGATTGAGATTTTGAATTTGGCTCGCGCCCATCTAATAATAATAGAAAAATGGTACTCCCTCGGTGGGAGATTTTGGCTCAAAGTTTTTGAAATGGTGGCATGGGAAATGCTTCAAGGTCGGTGGGTGATTTTGCCGCTCGATTGAGATTTTGAATTTGGCTAGCGTCCATCTACTAACAGAAAAAGGTAGAAGACCATACACTATATGTCCAGGAATTCAAGGTCGAGAGTCACATCAACTGATCAACCATAACCATATTTTTGCACAGAAACTTGGATACTTTCGATTCACACAGCGTAGGTGGTAAATTTTGCCACTTGACTGAGATTTAAAATTTGGCTAGCATCCAAGTAATAATAAAAAAATGATACTACCTCGCTGGGGGATTTTGTCTCAAAATGTTTGAAACAGAGGGGCACAAAATGCTTCGGGGTCGGTCGGTTATTTTGCCACTCGAATATGATTTTGAATTTGGCTGCCGGCCAAATTTTATTACTAGAAAAAGGTTCTGTAGACCGTTGGCTATATGGTCAGGACTTTAAGGCGAGAGTCACATCAAATGATACCTCCGATTCGAACAGGTAGGCGGTAGGTTTTGGCGGTTGACTATGATTTTGAATTTGGAGATTTCCAAAGAATAATTAAAAAAATAGACTGCTCTCCCTCTATTTCAGGGATCCAAGTCGGGGAGAGTAAGTATCTACCATGCGAATGAAAATGCAGATCTCCTATACAAGAATGTTTGTTTAACACAACAACAAACAAATGTTTGAAGTAGCTCCGATTAAAGAAGTAGTTCCGTTTATCACAACACTTGTGAAAATGGTGTGCAACCAAGGTCTATTTGCACAAACTCTTCTACAGGAAGCACTAAATAAATGGTGGTACTAATTTAGATAAAATAAAAAGCCTACTGCAAATTAAATACTATTGCATACTATCAAAACACAAACACCAGCTACAAGTATATGTAGATCACATAAAACAAGGTTTCATCACACATATAGTACTATATATACAGAACACCATTTCATCATATAATATAATGTTTCATCAGACATGCATAAGGCCCCAAAACAAATAGACAACTCTAACATTCTAGCACAAACAAAGGTGTCGCCACAGTTCCATCTGCTACCAAAACAAACAAACATCAGACTACAGCTCCAAATAACACAACCTAGACTAACACATGCTTGCCCAAACAATCCTTGCTTATTCATTTGAGTGTTATTTTCATCTCCTTGATGTTGTAGTCTGAATCAGCTAGGTTGCTGACATGACTTCCTTTTTGTTTCTTTGACTTTTCACTCAGAATCACGTGGGTTCCTGAAGGAAATGAACAATGATCAGCAAAATCATAAGTGTAAAAATATGCAAGGGTGGCACATGAATGACTGCACTAACCAAGTGTCATTAAGTAGGGATGTAAGTACAACAATGTTTACGAGACATGAACTTCTTACACTTCATGCTGCTGAGATCTAATTCGAATACTCCCTCCATCGCCCATATAACTACCATTTCTCTATCCTCAAATGTGCAGAGTAACCTGACTGCATCTTTCCCACCATATGCCCATGATTTCTCAAGGCCAAGGAGAGTATCCAACTCAACCTTTATATGAGGCACCCAAGCTTCCCATTTTTTCTGATGATCTTGCACTGGACCACTGATGAGTGCATATTTGCATCATGTATTATATTATTATTTTGCATTATAGATGTAGGATCTTGGTATTTTACGGCGCTTGCGTGCATATTTTATGTCTATTTTCACTAGGATCAGGACATATGATGGATACAATGGATACAATCCTTGGAGCAGTCGAACTGGGGAGAAAAGGAGTAAAAAACAATGTAAATCACTTATTTGGGAAATATCAATAATACTAGAAGAAAACCCGAAGTGATCAAGGCATACGGACGGTTTAACGACCAACTATACGGCGGGAATAAAATTTCGGGCCGTATAGTTCCTGCCGTATAGTTGGTGCCGCCAATGCCTCCTCAAAGAGTTTCACCCCGTGCAACTGGATCAGGGAGACGACATACATAACAACCAGAAATCTCCAAAACCTCACCTCCGAAAAGCATATGGAGGGGGAACTCGTCCACTGGGGATCCATCTTCGCCCTACGTAGATCCGGGAGGCTAAGGCATTGATCTTCATCATCAATTGCTGCATCACCACCATCTCCATCCATCCCATCTACTTCTTGTCTAGATCTTGCTGTAATTTCCATACTCGTTGTGGATTTATACAAGTACTATTCATCTATGATAGATTCCATTGTTATTGCCATGATGTTGATTGCCTCCATGTCTAAGTAGATCTTTAGTTCTTGGGGAGATGGAGAAACCCTAGTATGAGATTGAAATAAGATAAAGTTTATTATGATATTCATCGCTGTGACCATGTGTTAGATTGTCTTCATCTTGATGTTGGGAGAAGTCGAGCTCTCAATATTTGCCTCTTATGGGGACTTGATGGAGGGAACTACTTGTTGGTAGACGGAGGTGTGTTAGCACTTAAAGTGACTATAAAGCTGTTGGCACTCCTTACGTATCAACTTGGGAACCAATGAAACTCATGGAAAACTATCTATACCATGGGATACATCCTACGTGATCAAGTCCCTTAATAGCGCACTAGTTCGATTGATGTCGATTGCTGAATACTATGGTTATGAGGATGATGTGAGCAGTGGTTGCTGCCTATTTATCCAAATACGGAGTTCCTCCCACACATACACAGTTGAGAATGTTTATGATAATAATCTTTACCTTAGTTCTTTATAATGCTAGTGGTGTATCTGCTACTCCCTGAGAACACCTGTTTCCTTATTGAAGTTCCAATCCCTCTTACATACGCGATACTTATTTTCTGTGTTCAGTTGTTTTACTTTACTTATTGTTGCTCTTATACCAAAAACCCAAAAATACCTTTTTACGCAATAATCACATTTTATCATGTCACTTAGAACTTTATTTAGCATTTCCATTGTAGTATTTAATTCAAGAGTTATTAGACTTCAGACTCTTGCTCCCTGTGGGATTGATATCTTTATTTCGAAAATAGCTACAAACGATATGTGTACTTGCAGTCATCAACCACGTGTTTAGAGTGAATTAAGTTATAACTGCAAGGGAAACATCTCCATTATGCCCCTTTGCGGTGACAAAATTGCGTCTGGAAATATCATGTGTCTCATGTGGGCACTTATAACATAGTTTTGTCGTCATGTTGTCTAAGGCAATTATATATCTAGATTTCATTGTTGGCGAGTACAAAATTTCCCCTATGAGAGTTGCCGGACTATGATTAATCTTAGCCCGCATCTCAGCAGGTTCAATCCAGTCCTCCCATTTTCCTAACTCTAATGAGTACCTCTAGGCAGTGCTTGGTTACCATTGGTAACTTCCAAACAACCTAGAAATTGTTGCAACAGTGTGAATACAACTGTCCATGGTTTCTCGAACAGAGAATTGTGCCACTATCATACTCACGTCTCTGTCAAATTGGTGATTCTGGTGTCACTGTTTCACTTCCACTGATTGGATCCTAGGACACTATCATGTTAGACCCTTGCGGATAATGAAGTATCACCCTACCATTGTGACATCCGAGTACATATGGTTTGTAGGATTTATGTACTTCCACTAGGTTGTTCAACTTCTGAAAGATGGATTCGTCAAGATTATGATCTGTTACGAATCGAGCTTCCTCGGAGCTGTTGGTGAAAAATCCAAGTAACAACATTCCACTGTTATGTGAAAGCTTTAGCTTTTGGAAATCGTTGCTTCCCACGAAGTCCATCCAACATTTTCGAAAAACTGATGGCCTCATTATGCAGGATGAGTGCAGAGGAAACCTGACAAGAATCTGACCGAATACATCACCTGGCAAGTCATTGATTATTTCATATGTTTTTCCACTAAAGCTGGTAGGATGATGAAAATAGCACAAGTGCATCATCAGAATTAAGTAAATATCACAATGCACAACCCTAAAAAATAATTTAGTAAACACCATAATGCATCATATAACTTGACAAGAAAATTTATCATCGAAATTTCCTAAACTGCACACATCTGAAAAAGTACCTGAAAAGCAGAGTGTGTCAACAAAATACCTGAACATCACAAGGAATCAAGTAGAGGAGTACGAAAGCACCGCAAAAATTTGCACCATGTCAGAACTGGGTAAAGGGAATGAAGAACATTTTTTAGAGGTCACCGGGGAGGATAGAAAGGCCCCTAACTGAATTTTCTCATTTTATCATAAAGAAGGGGAGAAAAAATGGACGTAGCTTTAGTGACTTGGTGATCCCAAGTCTCACGGGGACTTTCCCCAAGATCCACCTTCCATCTTAGATCTAACGTATACAGTTGCTTAGATTTTGAACTACAAAGTAAAACTATTTGAAAAAATGACAAAAATTCAATAAATCATGGGTGCCTAGGTTTGAATCCTGTGAAAAATTCATCCTATTCGGATCACTAGTTTGTGATTAAATAGCTTTTATGTTCCCACTATTAGTTTAAACTAATATCCACTACATCTAGAAAAATCTCCAGAGCGAAATACACAAAAGAAGGAGGGACTCAAGGAGGCAACATCCAACGTAGAACTTACAAAGGGGTCGATGAGTTCTAAGAGGATGGAGAAGGCACCGCTGATGAATGATGAGCCACAACCGCTAACACTGAAAAAGCATGACCACGAGCTGATGCATTCCTAGAATCCCGCGTAGCCTTCGCTTTCGAAGCGACAACCAACATAGCCGAATTTGATCCAACAGCAGCCGACGAGGATTTCGACAGTGCCTCCACCACTTTCCAAGAAGCACTTAAAACTTTCCAAGACTCCGATGCAGTACAAGCATTAGCCTCTACATCCGCTTCACATGTATCCGTTGGTGCTTCTTCAGCATCCACCTCTGATTTACAAGGATCCACCGACGCAGAAAAAGCATCCACTGATGTTGATTCCATTTCCTGGAAATTCCACTAGCTCATTTACTTTGCAATGCACAAAATAAATTTATTCTATCCATCACAAATCCCGTAATCACTAGAGGTTGGGGACATATGTACCAGTGAACGACAGTGCAGTGGTGTTCAATGGTGGAGCGGTGTGGACGGTCCGGTCAAGGGAGGGTGGCCAGGTGGAGAAGATGATGATACAGTTGAGGGGCGCACAACTGAGCTTCCTCGAAACTAACTTTCGCTCCGCTATTTTTTTGCGAACCCCTCTTTTTTAGGGAAAATCCCCACTGTATTAATAGTAGCAACCACACGATTGAGGATCCCACCTTGCATTGCTCAGTTACCCACCTACAAACATCAAGTTTGTGCACTTATTCATGTGATACAATGAATTGCTTGGTATAAAATATTTCGTGTGGTAGAAGCCCGCCCATCAATGACATCAAGATATATAGTTCAAACATCGACCTGAAATTCCACAATCTATAACTATAATTTTTTGTTTACTACTAGGTACATACTTACAAATCACTCGCAACTGGCATTAACATCATCATTAACAGATCTTAGAAGGAAAAAATTGAAAGATAAAAAAGGACCGCAAGTTCGAATAAGATGACTGCTATTGCCAAATATCGTCACTTAAAACCAGCTCCAATATATATGTCATAATAGTACATCAAATATATATATATATATTCGTCAACACCACACACCAGCAGAGCAAAAAAACAGTTTTAGTACCTAACTTAAAAAACATCATCCTCACAAGAGACCCCAAATGAAGGAGATATGCCCTAGAGGCAAATAATAAAAGAGTATTACTGTCATGTCTCATTAGTTCATAATAGTTTTATATCATACTATAACTATATCAAACAGAAAGATTGATACATGTGTGGTATACAAACAAACTCAGGTCCCTAGTAGCCTCTATTCAACTAGTTCATTGGGAAGACGATGATCAAGGTTTCATGATCATGGGCAAAACAAGAGTCACTGACAATGAAGTCATGTCATCTAGAATGATGTGATGGACACTTCCCACTAATGATTGTTGCAACACGATCATGTCACTTAGTTCACATTGCAATTGTCAGAAACAGATTGTCCTAATCCTTAGACCATGAGATCATATCAATCACTATTACCGGAGGATGCTTTTTCTGTATCAATCGTCATCTCGTGATAGGGTGACCATAAAGGTGCACATTGGGTATCCGAAGGAGCATGTAGAGGTAATATGCTTCAAGATTGGGAATTGTTCTCCTATGTGACAGGAAGATACAACTGGGCCCACTCGGTAAATTACATCCATGTTGCGCAACACATGACTAGGTCACGGGGATGGTATTTCACGGGAACGAGTAAAACAATATTTGTTGGAAACGTGATTAAACAAGGTATCATGATATCGATGATGAAATCTCAGACAAGTCTTGTATCGTGAACAAGGGAATTGGATATATCATTTCAGGTTCAACACGATGGAGATTCGTGGAGTGCATAGGAGTCAACATAGGCATCCCGGTCCCGCTGTTGATCCGCTAGGACACAAGGGCGAGCTTAGGTGTCTCTAAGGACAAGATATGCGACAACTTCAAAATGATGTATTGAAGGAAAAAGCCACAAAGTGGGATTGATAGAGATCATGTCTATAGCATTCCCGAACCATAGGGAAACATGCTTAAGGGAGATACGATGCTTAGAGATCCTCCTGCAAGATGGAATCATGAAAGAGAGAGAAATCAGAATCGTTCTAGGGAGATGCAAAGTTGTTCGGAGAAAGAAGGAAAGGAAAAGGCCAAAAGGTGTTTCGAGTAAGTGGCAATTTACAATATGCATTTATTATATGTTAATTATGAATTAACTTATATTAAATAACTATTTCAATTCAAATTTATAAAGTGACTTTCTCATTAGGCTAAAATCCAGGATGAATTTGAACAAGGAGAAATATGCAGTTAAAAAGGCATAAACCCATCACAACTAGGTTGTTAAGAATAGCCCACGCTCGTAGGCGGTAGTTACTATGCGCTTCCTGTGCGCACCATGCATTGCTGGCCTTCTAGGCCACCGCCCCGCCTGGCGGGCCACGCTTGCGCAGGCACCAGCCCAGCTAGGCCGCGTCACTGCCGAGCCAGCCTCTACCACTGGCCGCAGTGTGGTGGGCCGCGGTCATTGGGGCCCGGCCCACCAGGGGCCTGGCAGCCGCTAGTGCTAGCTATCGTGTAGGTGTTGGAGATATGCCCAAGAGGCAATAATAAAGTGGTTATTATTATATCTTTATGTTTATGATAAATGTTTACATCCCATGCTATAATTGTATTAACCAGAAACATTAATACTTGTATGTTTTGTAAACATAAAAGAGTCCCTAGTAAGCCTCTTGTTAAACTAGCTTGTTGATTAATGGATGATCATGGTTTCCAGATCATAGACATTGGATGTCGTTAATAACAAGATCATATCATTAGGAGAATGATGTGATGGACACACACCCATAGTAAGCGTAGCATAAGATCAAGTCATTAAGTTCGTATTGCTGTAAGCTTTTAAAAGCATAGTAACCTAATCCTTCGACCATGAGGTTGTGTTAATCACCATCACCGGATGGCTACTTTGATGACATCAAACACCGCTTCGTAACTGGGTGGTCGTAAAGGTGGCATTGGGTATTCTGAAAGTATGTGTTGAAGCGCATGGACCAAGATTGGGATTTGTCCATCCATATGACGGATAGATATGCTCTGGGCCCTCTCGGTGGAATGTCATCTAGTTAGCTTGCAAGCATGTGACTGGGTCACAAGGGATGACATATCACAGAACGAGTAAAGAGTACTTATCAGTAACGAGGTAGAACTAGGTATGGAGATGCTGACGATCAAGCCTCGGATAAGTATAGTATCACGTGACAAAGGGAATTGGTTTTTTATGTAAATGGTTCAATCGATCACGAAGTCATCGTTGAGTATGTGGGAGCCATTATGGATCTCCAGGTCCCGCTGATGGTTATTGATAGGAGATGTGTCTCTGTCATGTCTGCATATTCACGAACCGTAGGGTGACACACTTAAGGTTCGAAGTTGTTTTAAGTAGATATGGAATATGCGTTGGAGACCGAATGTTGTTCGGAGTCTCGGATTGGATTTGGGACATCACGAGGAGATTCGGAATGGTCTCGGATTCATAGCGATATTTAGTCTGGACAGATTAATGTAGCAACCACTACATATATTTTGGTATATGGTAGTTGAACAAACAAAACAAGTTCTTCTAATAGAATGGTTACCTAGGACGTGTACATGACACAATCCAAAGGGTTTTGTTAATTCAAAGGATGCTAAAAGAGTATGCAAAACTTCAATGGTTGAAGTAAGCATAGCGGAGTTGGAATCTTCACTATGATGAAACTGTTAAAAGAGTTTAAATTCATCAGAGATGATGAAGATGCTTGCATTTGCAAGAAATTAAGTGGGAGCGCTGAGACATATTTCTAATACATTATGTAGAGGACATATTGTTGATTAGAAATAATGTATTTTTATTGACACAGGTTAAGAATTTCATTTCGATGAAAGACTTAGGCATAACTCGAGAATTAGGCATCAATGTCTATATGAATAGATTGAGGCGCTAATATATTTTTGCCAAATGTACATAGATATGATGTTGAATGAGTTCAATATGGAAACAACAAGAAAGGTTCTTGACGCACGGAAAGGACTGAATCAAGATTCAAGTGTGTTGACACAAGATTCAAGTGTTTTGGCACTTGGTGAAATCACAAGAATATTTTGATCAATCATTCTTTGAGATGTACACATCCAGATATGTCCTATGCTCTAAATGTTATGAGCATATACCAGAATGATTCATAAGATAATCATTGGACAATAGTAAAGATATTCTTATGAGCTTTGGAAAAACTAAGAATATACCATGTATAAGTGACAAATAGTTAAAGGTAGTTCATTGTAAAGTGTTACATTGATACTAGTGTTGTCACAAGATACAAATTAAATTTATCTCAATTTAGACTATGGGTAGCACAATATAATGGAAAGGATGTTCCATGATGGATTTGGATGAGTTCCAAAGTTGAGATATTGTGACGGATACTACAACAAAAGGCTAATTATATAACTGCTATAGTAGCAGCAAAGGAGGGCATTTGTGTCAAGTAGTTTGTTATCAAACTAGGTGTGGTTCATAGCGGGATAATACTATGAAGATACATTGTACGACAATTGTATCAACATGATTTAATCCCATGGAACTAAAGGTCTCACCAAAGGACATGCAAATACACACGGACCTGGAAGTGTCAGATCCGAAGATTATGTTTACCACTAGCAATAGTGTCTATACAACACCCGAAAGCCATAGGTGTTGAATGCACAAGTTTTTAACTAGATTATTGACTCTAGTGCAAGTGGGAGACTGTTGGAGATATGCCCAAGAGGCAATAATAAAGTGGTTATTATTATATCTTTATGTTTATGATAAATGTTTACATCCCATGCTATAATTGTATTAACCGGAAACATTAATACTTGTATTTTTTGTAAACATAAAAGAGTCCCTAGTAAGCCTCTTGTTAAACTAGCTTGTTGATTAATGGATGATCATGGTTTCCTGATCATGGACATTGGATGTCGTTAATAACAAGATCATATCATTAGGAGAATGATGTGATGGACACACACCCATAGTAAGCGTAGCATAAGATCAAGTCATTAAGTTCGTATTGCTGTAAGCTTTTAAAAGCATAGTAACCTAATCCTTCGACCATGAGGTTGTGTTAATCACCATCACCGGATGGGTACTTTGATGACATCAAACACCGCTTCGTAACTGGGTGGTCATAAAGGTGTCATTGGGTATTCTGAAAGTATGTGTTGAAGCGCATGGACCAAGATTGGGATTTGTCCATCCATATGACGGATAGATATGCTCTGGGCCCTCTCGGTGGAATGTCATCTAGTTAGCTTGCAAGCATGTGACTGGGTCACAAGGGATGACATATCACAGAACGAGTAAAGAGTACTTATCAGTAACGAGGTAGAACTAGGTATGGAGATGCTGACAATCAAGCCTCGGATAAGTATAGTATCGCGTGACAAAGGGAATTGGTTTTGTATGTAAATGGTTCAATCGATCACAAAGTCATCGTTGCGTATGTGGGAGCCATTATGGATCTCCAGGTCCCGCTGATGGTTATTGATAGGAGATGTGTCTCTGTCATGTCTGCATATTCACGAACCGTAGGGTGACACACTTAAGGTTCGAAGTTGTTTTAAGTAGATATGGAATATGCGTTGGAGACCGAATGTTGTTCGGAGTCTCGAATTGGATTCGGGACATCACGAGGAGATTCGGAATGGTCCGGAGAATAAGATTCATATATTGGGGATCATTTTCTAAGTTAGGAAATGTTCCGGAGTGTTCGTATGGAGATTCTAGAAGGTTTCAGAATGTTCTGGAAGGTTCTAGAGGATTTCTTGGAGTTTGCTTGAAAACCAAGAAAGGGTCAAAGGAAACCTAGTGGGGCAAGACACGGATTCGTGGGGGAGGAGGACTCCTTCCCCACTCCCCAATCCGCCGGCCATAGAGGGAAGGGGAGTCCTACAAGGACTCCCCCTCCCATGGCGCCTCACCCCCTTAAATAGAGGGGCAGGGGCACCCCCTCCAAGCCCTCTCTAAATACTCCCAATCTCTGCCGCCTCTCTCCTCCTCCTTCCTTCTGCACAGGCATAGGCGAAGCCCTGCAGAATTCTCTACTCCACCACCACCACGCCGTCGTGCTGCTGGGATTCCGTGGAGAAGATCTACTACCTCCGCTGCTCGCTGGAACGAGGAGAGGAAGGTCTACTTCGACTCCGCACGTGTGACCGACTACGGTAGCGCTGCCGAAACGCGGCGCCGGAAGGATCATCCACTTGACCGACTGCGGAAGCGCTACTGGAACGCGACGCCGGAAGGATCGTCCACACGATCTTGAGATCGGCAACTGATCGACTACATCAACCACGAGATCTAATCTCGTTAACGCTTTCGGATCTACGAGGGTTAGTTCTTATCTATCTCGTTGCTCATGTCTAATAGGTTAGATCTTGGATTTTATCTAGATTAGATCTGGGTTTTGTTCGTTCTTATGGTAGAAATTTTTTGTTTTCCATGCCCATAACCCATCAGTGGTATCAGAGCCGTATCTATGCGTAGATCTATTGCACGAGTAGAACACAATGTTTTTGTGGGCGTTGATGCTTTTGTTGTCGGTGTCTTAGCGGGTACTTTGCATCTTGCGGCATGGTGGGATGAAGCGGCTCGGGCTAACATTACATGTCATCGCACATGAGACTTGCTCCACGCTTGACGTGCAACTTGCTTTGCACAAGTGGCTTTGCGGGTGTTTGTCTCTCCCACCATAGTTAAGATTCAATTTACAATGAGCATCTTGACAACACTTGTATCAACGTTGTGGTCCTTGTTCGTAGGTAAGATCGGTCTTATGCGAAAGCCCCAAACCACGTAAAACATGCAAAGAATATTAGAGGCGTCTAAGTTGTTTTTGCAGGGGTTTTGTGATGTGATATGGCCATCATGTGATTATGATTGTATTTGATGTATGCAATGATCCTTGTTGTAATATGTCAACCGGCAGGAGCCTAATGGTTGTCTTCAATTCTGTTAAGACCTGCGTGTCTATTCATCTTGTAATAGCTTTGTTCCAAGTAGTTGTAATAGTTGCTAGTGATGATGGACAACCATGAAGCGGCGCCACGGACCTTGACGCCACGCCGGTGATGATGGAGATCATGTCCATGCTTTGGAGATGGAGATCAAAGGCACAAGAAGAAAGGCGATATCATATCACATATTATGAATTGCCTGTGATGTTAATCCTTTATGCATCTTGTATTGCTTAGATCGCGACGGTAGCATTATAAGATGATCCCTCTCACTAAATATCAAGTAATAAAGTGTTCGTCCTTAGTTGGCACCGTTGCTAAGACTCGTCGTTTCGAAGCATCTCGTGATGATCGGGTGTGATAGACTCTACGTGTGCATACAACGGGTGCAAGCCAGATTTGCACATGCGGAAACTAAGGTTAACCTTGACCAGCCTAGCATGTACAGACATGGTCTCGGAACACGGAATACCGAAAGGTAAAGCATGAGTCATATGGATGATATGATGAACATGTTGATTGTTCGCCTTTAAAGCTACATCATCTCACGTGATGATCGGACTTGGTGTAGTGGATTTGGTTCGTGTAATCACTAAAACAACTCGAGGGATGTTGTTTTGAGTGGGAGTTCATTTGTAATTTGGATTAGTCGAACTCAATTTATCATAAACACAATCAAAGTGAATTTTCATATTTTGTTGTAGTCATTGGCATCCGGTCACCACCTTACGCTTAGTTATAGTTGAGATAGTGGAACTATAGAAATTCTGGATATTTACTTTACGAACTAGTATCGTATTGTTTTGAATGTCAATTTAAAGTTTATAAGTCCTATTGCAAACTTTCAGCAAACTCTATTTACTCCATGAAGTTTAATAAATAGTATTAAATCAAGAGTAACAATTCCAGTGTTAGTATCTAATGTATCATGTTTGCCTCCATGATTCTTGATACTCAAAAGATTGTTTTTAATATCAAGTTTATCTAAGAGCTGAAAGCAATGTTTCAGAAACCATCATATGTGAAAGGTATTGCGATATCTAAAACAATGTGTTGGTTACAACATGATAGAGTATACATCCTCATATTTGATGAGAATTTGTGAAGGTTGGAGACGCTAGTCGTCCTAATCCTCCAAAAGGTTCTGAAAAGAAACATTATACTCACAATTCACCTTTATAAGCTATAGCAGCTTGATCATGAAAGTTGTCATGATAAGGATGAATAGAAGATATAAGTAAAATGTTTACTACACTAAAAGATTACTAAAGAATGGATTCTTGAAAGAACACCAAACATTTGATGATGGTGATCCACCTCAAAGTGCAAGTCCAAAGGTATTAGTGGTTGACTATATATGCTTTGTACCATGTGTCATGTTGATGACACCACTATTGATGTTGATAGATTCTTTTAAAAGAAAAGGAATTGCTGAAAGAGAATCTATAAAATATTTGGCAGAAAATAAAAGGTTGGAGATGTCCAACTTAGGCATATAGAAGATATACATGTTATGGTTGTATTCCTTGTTTGTTAAACAATGTGGTTCTCCGGTATTGGATACCGAATTGGTTGGTATGAAGTGTCATACAGGACAACACAATTCATGAACTGCAATGGCCTAAGTAACTAGCAAGAGAAAATGTGATGATGTTCATCGAAAACAAACAAAGGGTTGTTGTGTTGCTCGTTAACATCAAAGCTTGCCTTCAAGATTTGTTTCAATAATTGTTATTTTGATCAGGTATTATGACGACAAAAGGTTGTTCAAATAATTACCGTATTCCATAATAGATGGATAATATACAAATCTGGTAGGAGAAATAACGACCATAAAACTAGTGCTAAAATGTCGCAAGACAAATGATTGAAAGATCACTTGCAAAGTGACATCGCCGTTTAAATTATATTGAAAGGGATACATGAAGAAACTCCATGTTGATGGATTTTTGGGGGTCTTTGATTTGGATCAAATGACGTTTGTGATACTTTCCTGGAGATAATTAAAACTCCGTTCGTAGGCCAAAAGAGGAACGGACGACTAACTGATTGGAATTTGTACATATTGATGTATATAGTCCATTATGTGTAGTCGTGGGCGATGGATTTCAACTTCATATGCTTTCTCCGAAGATTTGAGTGAGTATATGTATATACTTACTCAATAAGGAAGAAGTATGAAATATTTGAAAAAATGTTCAAAGACTTTCAAGATGAAGTGGAAAATCATTGTAACAAGAAAATAAAAGAGTTTATGATTGGATCATAAAGAAAAATGTTTGAGTTACAAGTTTAGCAAAACACCTAAGATTTGAGGAATCGTTCCATGGATTTGCATTTCCCAAAACACCATAGGAGTATGGAGTGTTCGAGATATGTAATGAAACCTTGTTTTACATGGTAAGATCAAAGGTGTCATTTGTAAAACTGCCATTATATTTTAAAGATTAAAGCTTTAGTGACTACCGCTTTTAAAACTGAAAAGATCTCCATCGTGATTCGTTGAAATGACACCATATAAGTCATGGTTTGGGATAAAACCCGAATTGTCCTTTCTTAAATTTTGGTATGCTAGGCATAAGTAAAATGTTTACAACCAAAGTCGGATAAGCATGTCTTTGTAGGTTATTCCAAAGAATTTGTTGGGAATTTCTCCATAACGCCGAGGACAAAAGAGTTTGTCGCTTGGAACGTCAAGTTTCTCGAGAAGGAATTTTTTCGTGAAAAGTTAAGTGGGAGGACAATAGAACTTTGATAAGGTTGTTGAACCTTAACTATATGTGCTAAGTAGCGCAGCGCCGGAAAGTGTCCCGGTGGCGGCCACAATACTCATGGCTCTCGTGATTACAAAAGGTGTGATCTCGGAGATAGAGTTCCTATAGAACCGTGTGGGTCGGTAAGAATCAAATAGTAAGATTTGATTAGCAAGTCGTTATTGTTTTGACAATGATGAACCGACTACATGCAAAGAAGCGATGATGGGCCCTGACTCCATAAAATGACTAGAAGTCATGGAATCCGTGATAGTATTCATACACGAGAAATCAAGTTTCTGAACTTAGAAAGGCGTGAAGCCTATCGGTCATGTTTGGATCTATAAAGAAATAGACATGGATATTTCAAATCTATGAAATAGTCAACATGTCGGAAAGAGTTTACGACAATGTTGAAGGAATTGACTATGATAAGATTTGATCTTTCATAGCGATATTTAGTCTGGACGGATTAATGTAGCAACCACTACATATATTTTGGTATATGGTAGTTGAACAAACAAAACAAGTTCTTCTAATAGAATGGTTACCTAGGACGTGTACATGACACAATCCAAAGGGTTTTGTTAATTCAAAGGATGCTAAAAGAGTATGCAAAACTTCAATGGTTGAAGTAAGCATAGCGGAGTTGGAATCTTCACTATGATGAAACTGTTAAAAGAGTTTAAATTCATCAGAGATGATGAAGATGCTTGCATTTGCAAGAAATTAAGTGGGAGCGCTGAGACATATTTCTAATACATTATGTAGAGGACATATTGTTGATTAGAAATAATGTATTTTTATTGACACAGGTTAAGAATTTCATTTCGATGAAAGACTTAGGCATAACTCGAGAATTAGGCATCAATGTCTATATGAATAGATTGAGGCGCTAATATATTTTTGCCAAATGTACATAGATATGATGTTGAATGAGTTCAATATGGAAACAACAAGAAAGGTTCTTGACGCACGGAAAGGACTGAATCAAGATTCAAGTGTGTTGACACAAGATTCAAGTGTTTTGGCACTTGGTGAAATCACAAGAATATTTTGATCAATCATTCTTTGAGATGTACACATCCAGATATGTCCTATGCTCTAAATGTTATGAGCATATACCAGAATGATTCATAAGATAATCATTGGACAATAGTAAAGATATTCTTATGAGCTTTGGAAAAACTAAGAATATACCATGTATAAGTGACAAATAGTTAAAGGTAGTTCATTGTAAAGTGTTACATTGATACTAGTGTTGTCACAAGATACAAATTAAATTTATCTCAATTTAGACTATGGGTAGCACAATATAATGGAAAGGATGTTCCATGATGGATTTGGATGAGTTCCAAAGTTGAGATATTGTGACGGATACTACAACAAAAGGCTAATTATATAACTGCTATAGTAGCAGCAAAGGAGGGCATTTGTGTCAAGTAGTTTGTTATCAAACTAGGTGTGGTTCATAGCGGGATAATACTATGAAGATACATTGTACGACAATTGTATCAACATGATTTAATCCCATGGAACTAAAGGTCTCACCAAAGGACATGCAAATACACACGGACCTGGAAGTGTCAGATCCGAAGATTATGTTTACCACTAGCAATAGTGTCTATACAACACCCGAAAGCCATAGGTGTTGAATGCACAAGTTTTTAACTAGATTATTGACTCTAGTGCAAGTGGGAGACTGTTGGAGATATGCCCAAGAGGCAATAATAAAGTGGTTATTATTATATCTTTATGTTTATGATAAATGTTTACATCCCATGCTATAATTGTATTAACCGGAAACATTAATACTTGTATTTTTTGTAAACATAAAAGAGTCCCTAGTAAGCCTCTTGTTAAACTAGCTTGTTGATTAATGGATGATCATGGTTTCCTGATCATGGACATTGGATGTCGTTAATAACAAGATCATATCATTAGGAGAATGATGTGATGGACACACACCCATAGTAAGCGTAGCATAAGATCAAGTCATTAAGTTCGTATTGCTGTAAGCTTTTAAAAGCATAGTAACCTAATCCTTCGACCATGAGGTTGTGTTAATCACCATCACCGGATGGGTACTTTGATGACATCAAACACCGCTTCGTAACTGGGTGGTCATAAAGGTGTCATTGGGTATTCTGAAAGTATGTGTTGAAGCGCATGGACCAAGATTGGGATTTGTCCATCCATATGACGGATAGATATGCTCTGGGCCCTCTCGGTGGAATGTCATCTAGTTAGCTTGCAAGCATGTGACTGGGTCACAAGGGATGACATATCACAGAACGAGTAAAGAGTACTTATCAGTAACGAGGTAGAACTAGGTATGGAGATGCTGACGATCAAGCCTCGGATAAGTATAGTATCACGTGACAAAGGGAATTGGTTTTGTATGTAAATGGTTCAATCGATCACGAAGTCATCGTTGAGTATGTGGGAGCCATTATGGATCTCCAGGTCCCGCTGATGGTTATTGATAGGAGATGTGTCTCTGTCATGTCTGCATATTCACGAACCGTAGGGTGACACACTTAAGGTTCGAAGTTGTTTTAAGTAGATATGGAATATGCGTTGGAGACCGAATGTTGTTCGGAGTCTCGGATTGGATTTGGGACATCACGAGGAGATCCGGAATGGTCCGGAGAATAAGATTCATATATTGGGGATCATTTTCTAAGTTAGGAAATGTTCCGGAGTGTTTGTATGGAGATTCTAGAAGGTTTCAGAATGTTCTGGAAGGTTCTAGAGGATTTCTTGGAGTTTGCTTGAAAACCAAGAAAGGGTCAAAGGAAACCTAGTGGGGCAAGACACGGATTCGTGGGGGAGGAGGACTCCTTCCCCACTCCCCAATCCGCCGGCCATAGAGGGAAGGGGAGTCCTACAAGGACTCCCCCTCCCATGGCGCCTCACCCCCTTAAATAGAGGGGCAGGGGCACCCCCTCCAAGCCCTCTCTGAATACTCCCAATCTCTGCCGCCTCTCTCCTCCTCCTTCCTTCTGCACAGGCATAGGCGAAGCCCTGCAGAATTCTCTACTCCACCACAACCACCACGCCATCGTGTTGCTGGGATTCCGTGGAGAAGATCTACTACCTCCGCTCCTTGCTGGAACGAGGAGAGGAAGGTCTACTTCGACTCCGCACGTGTGACCGACTGCGGTAGCGCTGCCGAAACGCGGCGCCGGAAGGATCGTCCACTTGACCGACTGCGGAAGCGCTGCTGGAACGCGACGCTGGAAGGATCGTCCACACGATCTTGAGATCGGCAAGTGATCGACTACATCAACCACGAGATCTAATCTCGTTAACGCTTTCGGATCTATGAGGGTTAGTTCCTATCTATCTCGTTGCTCATGTCTTAGGTTAGATCTTGGCTTTTATCTAGATTAGATCTGGGTTTTGTTCGTTCTTGCGGTAGAAATTTTTTGTTTTCCATGCTACGAACCCATCAGTAGGGGCGCGGACAGGGCCGCAAGGCCAGCCTGCCCTGCTGAGTGTTGTCGATGGCTACTACCCTCAGCGCGCTGGGCCGCGGTGGGCGCGCTGGGCCACCCGGCTGGTAATAGCTACTGCTGCTGGTTAATGGGCTGGCCACCCCAGGCCCAGCCGGCTATTGCCCCTTTTCCTTTGTTATTTATTCCCACATGGGGCACCTAAAGGGGAGGGTACACCTCCCTTCCCCTATGTAAAGGTGTGCCCATGGGAGGATTAAAACACAACCCAATAAGATATTCTCTGAGGGGTTCTTCTCTGGAGAATGCCCCTTCTCTATAGTTGAATTTTTCGTGGCATGTTCCCAGGGAAAGGACTGTCCGCAAAAACTCGATGCATTTGTGGCACGCCGTTGTGCTGCAGTGAATGCACCAGGAGGTCTACTTCTACAACCCCAACATGGATCAAGGAGTTGAGAAGTCGTCACATTGCACCGTATGCATGTGATAACTTGGTGGGTCTATTAAAGCTTCTGGGTCATCGTACAAGGATGTGGACAAGGGGTGACGTGCGAGGAGCTTGGTGACCTTGAGGTCGGACGAGTATGACTACATCATCCACACTCCTGCATGAGCATGATGCTCTCTCAGTCTTCAAGGGTACGTTACAGATGTCTTCCTTCGTTACTACATTACTTCTAGATATATCCTTCGGAATTCAGGGCGTTCCATGTAATTAAATTTTTTGTTATCTGCTACGGAAACCTTAAAGTGGTATCGGAGCCTAGATCTATGGTTATTATGCTAGTATGGATAGACACATGCAAAGTGTGGGTATTGATACCTTAGTTGTTACCTTCCCACGTGTATTTGTTTATATCGTGGTACTGTGAGATGAAGCGGCCCGGACAGACCTTACATGTAATCCTACACGAGACTAGTTCCACGCTCGACATACAGCTTATGTCATATAAGTGGCTAGCCGGTGTCTATCTCTCTCGTGGTAGTTGATATGACATCTAGAACAGAAGGCCTCGAAAGGGGTGTAGTAGAGACAACTATTGTATCCATGTTGTGGTTGGAAGTTCATAGGTAGAAACAATTCTATCATCAAAGTCTTAACAACCACGTAAAATCTGCAATAGATAGAGTAGAGGCGTCTAACTTTATGTTGCAGGGAAGGCTTTGTGATGTGATATGGTTGCAAGTCGTGAAAAGGTAAGGTAGTTTACTTTTCCTATTGCTAAGTCGTGTAGTAGTAATCACCGCGATGATGAACGACAACACTGATGGCGTTATGGACTTAGCTCGGGAAGACAACTATGTCACGTCACATATGATTAGATATGATTTAATCTTTGTTTGTATCTTGTTTGAGTGCTGGTATCAGATACACTACGATAGAATTTTAAATAGGATGATCCCTTATTAAATACCAACAAATGTGTTCTCCCTTAGTGTGCATCACCAAGAAAGTTCTCCATTATGAGGCAGGCCGTGATGATCAGGTGTTAGACATATCTGCGTTCGCATACGGTGGGTGTAAGCCATGTTGCACTGCGAATACACTAAGGTTGAGTTGGGGAGCCTATCATATGTAGATATGGCCTCGGAACATAGCGATCGAAAGATCGATCACGAGTCGCATGGATAATGTGCTCGACCAATAAAGTCCACCCTAGCGCCCACATCAAAGGCCGTGGTGATCGGGGATGATGTGGAGAAAAGGGATGGTGTAATCACTAAAATTGTCTTTAGGGACGATAGTTTAAGTGGGAGTTCGTTTGAACTACATATTATGAACTTGATCTATGTCCTTTTTGCAAATATCTTATAGATTATGGCCATTCCCTTAGTTCAGGACATCTTGTAATGTCCCAGCATTTAGGAACCAACGAAGGGTAGAAATAGAAATTTGTGCATGTGTGCATTCATCTGTAAAATTGGGGTAAATTTTTTGCCAAACAAAATCCTGGGGAGATCAGAGTTTCTTTCACTACTTTGAGTTAGGGTTTAGCTCTCGGGAGTGTTTGTATGAATTCTGACATGATCCTTAGGAATTATTATTAATTCGGGTGAATGATCTGAATTCATATTTGAAATTTGAAGTATTTTGAAAAGACTTGAAAATTAGAAATAATTAGTGTTTATTTGATTTCCAAAAAGGATTAAGTTATTATTGTTGAATGTTTAACAATTAGAAAACAATAATAGACATTGAGATTAATACAAATGTATAACTCAAATAGTATTTCTTATTTCTTTCCTTTGTTCAACAAGTAACAAATAAATACAAATATTTATGAAGAAAGAACACTACAGAGACAAATTTCAAGGAAATAAAAGTTTTATTTATAATAAACACATATTACATTGTTCTTACAAAATAGGAAAAGAAAAAGATTACAAATGAAAGGTAATGGACTAGTCATAATCTAAACCTAGTCTAATATTCTTATTCTTCACTTTTCTTGTACCTGCAAATAAGACAGAAATTGAAATAGACAAAGAAGTGGGTTAGTGTTAGATTGCTCTCAGTTTCAAACAACGTAGTCCACTATATTCCAATCCTCATTGAGCAAGTTAAATTAAATAAGGGACAAAAACCATCAAATGTAAATCTGTTCTTATCAACACTCTGTCCTCAGTACAACATCCTTGGCTGGGGCAAGTTTCACCATTTCAATAGAGGAAAATAAAAAATCTGAGGATAATATCAACTGCCATTTGAACCAATCCACAATCATATATCTTAAACACTGAAACTTGAGTCCAGTAGAGCCCACTAGTAAGCAGCTTGGTCGCTTCATGCATGCTATGTGTTGTCAACATAGCAGCAACATCCCAATACACATAAAAGAGGTCACACAGCCGCAACATAGCTTCTAGCTTTTACCTCAGTCTCACATCATCACAAGCCATCAAGAACACAACCAACGTCACCTCAGATCTTGCCATATCCACAAAAGATAAACCAATCATATCAATAACAAGAGGGTGACCTAGATGGGGATGGATTAGGGAGTGCAGAGTAAGGACAAGATGGAGTAGCAACTCCAAAAGGCTAGGACAAGGCAGCAAGCACATCTCCTCACCAAGTATTAAATATGTTGGTTCTTCATAAAGAAAATCTTCTTTGTATCTAATTTTATCCATTCAATAAGCAAGGATCTATTGGATAAATAGGATCCTCAGAGATGCACCCAAGTTGGGTGTATACTTCCTCATTGGAAATCATTAATAGTCACTATATAACATGTGTTCCTACACAAAGGGCTTCAGACCAGCATCATTAGCCTGTTATCTAGTTTTTACTATACAAATATAAACCACAACTGCTAGACTACAAGGCACATCCCCAGAGGGTAGCACCTTTGTACCTAGCAGATCTAGTGTTGCTTGAGTATAAGCTCAAGTCCATTTTCTTAACACCACAAATCATCTTCCTAAAAGGATTTAGGAATCATTTATTTAACTAACACATGGAACCTATGGGAAGGGGGCAACATGTAAAAATCATCTGTTTTTACCTAGAGGTGCCTCAAACCAGTATCATAGGCCAGTATATTGAATATGTAAACCACTATAGTGGATAGAAGTTCTTCAATGCTTACAGTATAAGCCCAATATAGAGGATAGTTTAGGAAGAACCTGGAACAAGGCCGGATCTTGTGTGCCACTCCGAGAGGGTGTCACAAGACCTAGTCTAACTAGGCAACCCAAACATGAAGTCTCGCAGTCAAACCATCTTAGAAAATAGTAGTATTTAATCATCTTCCTAACATCACAATTTAGGAATGATTCATACATATCTATATATCTTCACATAGTTCATCAATGTTCATCAGAGATATTTAAACAGGGAATTAACTATGAACCTCAACTCTGAAACATACCCACCAGAGCTAGAGGCTATGTTTCTAGTCACAACATGGCTAGAATGTCATTAGCCTATCACCGACAGTAAGAAAGGTTCATGCATCAGATTAACAATGACAGTAATCACGGTCAACAATTCCACAATAGTATAAAACATCAATCCACAAGGCTAATCCTAGAGGGTGAACATGCAGTAGCTCATCATATACAATGACACACAGTAATGGGGATTGAACCCTAGTACCAGGAAAGAACCCTAGTTCTTCTCTACAAGCACACCAAGAGAGCACAGTACAAGGACATATGGAGAGAGTGCAGAGAGTGGTGAAGAGGAAGACTTACTCGAGGTCCTCGCAAGGTTATTAATGAGGACGCAGAGAGGAGGCCAGCGATAGAGAGGAGCGAAGGCACGGGGAGCACCCCGACGGGGTGCTACGACCTACACCAGCACGTGTCGGAGGCATCCAAAGAAGGAGAACATCACCAGCACCATCGAGGGAGCACTAGAGCGTTGAGGGCGCGGTGGAGCCCCAAACCGTAGCCACGGGGTGAGGTCAGCACAGCCAGTAGGGGGCGCCAGTGCCGAATCAAGCTAGAAAACGACAAGCAACGGTGTCGACCATGTCGTCCTGTACCACGACAGTGGTCACGGTGGAGAGAGGTGTCCTAAATTGCCCGCAGTGGCGGTGACATTGAGCGGGCCAGAGGGTGTCGCACGAGAGAGATAGGGAGAGAGGAGAGAACACGTGGGGGCACTAGGCCAGTAGGCAGCCCAGTACTGCCCAAGGAGGCAGTTGACCAGCCCAGGTGGGCTAGGTCGGATAGGGCTGGGCCAGCCCAGATGGCTAGGCCCGTGTTTTAAAAGGGACTTGTTTAAAATACAAAATTACAAATACACCCCTACAACAAAATAAGCTCTAGAAAATAAATAAAAATCCTAAAATACAAATAATATATCTATGAATTCACAAAAATATCATCTACCCAATAAAAATAATATATAGTAATTTTAAGTAAGTTGAGGTCTATTATTGTAATTACATATATTTCTTTTAGAATTTTTTCATAAATAAATAAAATACTTAAAAGTGAATAAAATTCACTTTTAAGATCCAAAATAGATATACTATTATAGAAAAATTCTAATTTGTATTTGTGGAAAGTAAGTCAAGTTTGTTAAAAATAAAATATTTATTCCTTATTGGAATTTTAAGGAAATAAGAGAAAGAGTTAAAAATGAAATAAAATTCATTTTTAAACTCTTTGAATATTACTAGTTATCACAAAAAATATTTGATATAAGAATAATGTGAATTTAAGGGTCTTTGATTGTTACATTCTTTTTATTAATTAAGAGAAATATAAAACCTATATGAGGTGGGTAAAACACGCAAAGAAGAAACATAATAAATCACTGCATGACATTACTATGCATTGCATATTGCTTCTTTAAATATTTTCCTTACCGGGCAATAATGGTGTTTCATAGAAACAAGAGCTCAAGGTCAGGTGGAAGCATTCGACTTCACTACCTTGCAGTCACAAGGCAAGTTTATCACTTGCTCATGTCCTTTGAAGTCTTTATGAAAGTATTTGAAAATTCTGTGTTATCACCTATGTTCTAAAAGATATAGAAAATAAGTATTTTCCCAAACAAATAAAATTCTATTGTCATCCTAAGTGACGATAAATACTAAGAATAACAATGGAATCTAGGATTCCAGTGTTCGAACAACTAGGACTTAATAACCCATGACATCAGTGATTATAGTGCCTTAGAATACGCGTTAACCATAATATTTGGAATGGGACGAAGAAGTAAGCTGGATCTTCTTCCTTTCGCATGGATGGACGACCTTATCATGAAGCTGCAGATTTCTCGTGGAGAATCCAGCACATGATTGGGACCACTCATTGCCTCGCAATATTGGTGTCTAGATTATCTGTGCATAGATATCTTGGTGGAGGTTCACCATAGCTGATGGTGGATGCTAGGCAGAGCTGCTTACAGAGTCTTCGGGAGGCTACCCATACTGTACTCGTGGTAAACCTTCTTGGGGGACCGTGTCTTCATGTGGGGTAGCGGACAAGGGAAGCGATTGGCTTCGATCATATACTGGGCCCCACATCAAGGAATTGTGGATGGGAAAGTACGCTCGGTTGTGCAACAAGGATTTGGTATCTTATGGATAAAGCAACACACCTCTACAGAGTGTAAGAATTGTGACATGTTACTCCCTGTTCCGGGAAGGAGCTACGAACACGGTAGGACAGGAACTCCATGAAGTTCTAGTCAACCTGTGAAGGCTGATGGGCATAGTTTTTGATAATAAAATCAACCTTTGAAGAAATGTTTACAAAAACTGCATAGTGCCATGGACTCATAATCCAAGGTGGTAGTTAGAGCATCAAACTTCCCATCATGCATATAATGAACTTGTTGGGTAATGCTGCTACTCACCGTTTCCTCTGAACCCCCTGCTAGACTTCGAGGAGCAGAGGCATAACCATGTGTATGCTAGAGAAATCCAAAATGACGTCTACTATGAAGAGCCGGACCTGTCCGGTGGACTCGAAGGGGTGGACTACGGGATACACTATGGAGATGAAGACAACGAGTTAGAGTAGTTATCAGGATGGAACTTAGTTATCTAGGTTGAGCCGAGCAACATGAACACTATACAATAAGCTGTTGAGCTCATGTCTTACTTTATCATTGTGTCTTTCGTTCTTCCGCTGAACTAATTAAGTAAGTTATATGGTTTGTAAATTTGAACCTTTCAAAGATCTTGATCTTTTGGTATTGTAATAATATCTGAATGTTTGTAATTTCGACCTGCAATGTTTTGGTTGTACTACTCTAAGGGATGTAATATTTGCGGAATGGTATTTTGTGAGTGTTATGTCAACGACTATAGTATACTACAACATGCAGTGGTATGCTGGGTCACCGCACATCTTTAGTCCATTAATGAACTGGAATAAACTTAAAGTTAGATGGGTCGAATTTGATCGACTAGTACAAACACTTTAGTAGGATTGATGACCCACAAGTATATGGGGTGTATCATAGTATTTTCGATAAGTAAGAGTGTCGAACCCAACAAGGAGCAGAAGGTGTTGACGAGTGGCTTGGAGCAAGAATTCTCTGTAAATACTTAGCAAACAGATTTTTAGGGGTTTTTGATAATGCAGATAAATAAAGTGTGAGTAAATAAAAGACAATGATAATAGATGCAGCAAGTGGCCCAATCCTTTCTTTAGCAAAAGACAAGCTGGTTTTATTACTTAAGATGACCAAACATTCTCGAGGACACATGGGAATATCATCAAGTGCTTTCATTTCATATAGTTGATTAATCTTCTTTATTTTGATAAGTGTTGTGTGGGTGAACCTGTGCTAATGTACTGACCTTCCTAGGACTAATACATACTTGTGATTAAACCCTTGCAAGCATCCGCAAGTACAAGAAAGTAATTAAGATCAAAACCTAACCACAGCTTTAAACTCCGAGATCCTACATCCCTTGTGCAAAGGTTTCCTAACGGGGGTTCAGGTTTCCGTCACTCCGGCAATCCCTACGATTAGTAGACAAATACACAATGCATTCCCCTAGGCCCATAAAGGTGAAGTGTCATGTAGTCGAATAACATGACACCACTAGAAGAATAACACAACAACTTAAATAACAAACTATTGAATCTTTCTCAACACAATTCCAATACTAACAACATGACTTCTCCCATGTCCTCAAGAACTAAACGAACTACTCACAAGACATCATATGGATCAAGATCAGAGATGAAATAATGATAAGTAACAATCTGAACATAACAATAATTCAACGGTTCCACTCAATAGCATCAACTACAACAAGTAATCAACACTGGGAAAGTTTCCCCTAAGAACTATGCAAGATTCAACCCAATTGTTACAGCAGTATGAAGTGGTGATTACTTGGAATAGGGGCAAGAAAAGTAAAGTGTGCCATGATGATCCTGAGAGCTTTAATCACTAATTTTCTCATAACAAATTTAATTCGGAAGGTAGATAAAAGCATGAATTTACTTGGAATAGCAATAGTGCTAATAGGTAGGTATGGTGGACACAAATGGCATAGGTTTTGGTTTAAGGATTGAATGCATGAGAAGCATCCCCCCTCAGTACAGGTTTTTAGGCTAGCAAGGCTAGGTAGCAAGCATAAGAGTTGAAGGAAACAAACAAACATACAAGTGATGAAAATAAACATGCAATCTGATACGTTGCAAACGTATCTATACTTTTTGATGTTCCATGATTGTTTTATATCTACTTTCTTATGTTTTGTCCACACTTTGGAGTATTTTTATACACTTTCTGGGACTAACCTATTAACAAGATGCCATAGTGCCAGTTGCCAGTTTTTTGCTTTTTTTTGTTCTAGGAAAGCTAGAAAATGAATATTCTCGGAATTGGACCGGACAAAAGCCAAAGACTCACGGAGGCAGAAGACGAGACGGAGAGGGGCCAGGGGCTGCTCACACCATGTGGTGGCGCGGGTCCCCTTGGCTGAGCCGCCAGGTGGTGTGGGCCCCTAGTCCACCCTCTAACATCGCCCTTTCACCTATAATAAGCCTTCGATGCGGAAACCCTCCAGCCACGAAAAGTTCCGCAGCGCCGCCGCCACCGAAGGGGAGATTTGGGGGACAGAAAGTCTCTGTTCCGGCACCCTGCCGGGACAGGGAAGTGCCCTGGAGCCATCTCCATAGATCTCCACCACCATCTCCATCGCCGTTGCTGATTCCCATGATGAGGAGGGAGTAGTTCTCTCTCGAGGCTAAGGGTTCTACCGGTGCTATGTGTTTATCTCTCTCTATTCATGATCATATTGTGATCATGAGCTTTGTAATCAAGTAGATCTACCTTGCTACTCAAGTGCCTTAAGAGATCTCTGTCTCTCCCCACGTGTGTGAAAGTGATAGCGTGCACACCGTGTGGCACTTAGGCTAGAGATTACAAATACTTGCTATGAGTTATATTTTGAGTTGGATGTCTCTATGAAATTGTGGTGTCTGTTGGAACAATCAAGCACTCAAGGTGACAATGTGGGTTTATCTAGATGGGGAAAGCGGACTTTGAGGAGTGCTGTTATAGCCCTACCATGGATTCCAGTGTCCAACCAGAGAGTAGTTCCGAGTAGTATCATGAAGAGAAGATATTTATATGAGAGTGTTCACTAGCGAAAGTATGATCCCTAGGCCTTGTTTCTAAACATTGAAACACCGTTTGCAACTAGATCTGTTACATGTTTGCTTGCTTCCATCTTCTTGCGTTTAGTCTTTTCCTCCCGTCAAGGTCTTTTCTGGCACCGTTGTCTTATATCCATACCACTTGTATTTCACTATCTCTTCGCCGAACTAGTGCACCTATACACCTGACAAGTGTATTGGGTGTGTTGGGGACACAAGAGACTTCTTGTATCTTGATTGTAGGGTTACTTGAGAGGGATACCTTTGACCACTTCCTCCCTGAGTTCGATAAACCTTGGGTAATCCACTTAAGGGAAACTTGCTGCTGTTCTACAAACCTCTGCACTTGGAGGCCCAACAACTGTCTACAAGAATAGAAGTGCGTAGACATCACAATCTTCCTTGGAAGCACAAAATATCTTAACTATAGAATACTAAGCTTATGAGCAAATCAAGAAAGAAAGATAATGAAATTATATTTCTTTAAGAGTACTTTTATCTTTTTCATTCAATTCTCATAATAGTGTTACTACTGACCGAGCCAGGTTTGCCAAAACCAACTAATTTACTCAATGATACCAAAGTGATACCAATAGTAACAACAAGATCAATCATATAATAGAAATTGAAAACTAATATAAGATATACAAGAGAGTAAATGATAGAACTTTTCATTAATATTCCATAACGGCAACTCACACCAAGGGATTCATAGATATCTAACTAGAAGAGAGACACTTCCATAATGCAAACCATCCTACATGATAACTTCTCTATTCATGATATGACTCTACTAAAAAGGTAAAAAGATAGAAGATAGTCACATGATACCGTGGCACTCCCCCAATCTTGGAACAAACCAAGGGGATGCCAAAACCTAATGACGAATTACTCCTTCGGTGGTGGTGGTGTCGATAAGCTTTTCAATCAATTTCCTCAATCTCCAAGGTGAGAGTACGAATCAACTCCGATTTGTGCTCAATGTGGTTCATGATCATGTCGGGTGGGTTGTGAATCCTAGCTTGTACGATTATTTCCCCACTCTTTCTCCTTGAAGTCTTCTTTTCCTGCATGGTTAGAATGGGGCATATCCCAATTGGAGGGTAGTTTCTCCTTTGGTATATTGTGAAATTGATGCTCATGGATAAGGGTATGGAAGGGATTCTTGGTGCATGAAGAAGGTGACCACGACGCCAAAAAATGACACGGAGTCTTCCTTCCGGTGGACATCCATGCAGTCCTTTTGAACCTAACAAGGTTTGCCACCACTCCAATGCTTGCAATGGTGGTGCTGGTGTGCGGATGCTGGTCTTTCATTGCCTCCTCTTCAACTTCGCTATCGATCTCCTCCTCCTGCTTAGAGTCTTGGAGATCCTCCTCCGCAAGCTCCTTGCCCTTATCATTGGCGGAGACCATTATGCTTCTAAACTTTAAGATAGTTCCTGGAAGAAACAGATCGAAACATAAACACACGAGAACACGATATACGAACCTCGAGGGATCCGAGGGATTATATATTACGAAATTTTACAACAAAAGGAAGGTACTGGGAGAAAACGGGTCAGAGACGGGCTCCAGGGTGGCCACACCACCTGGTGGCACGGCCAAGGGCCTGCGCCACGGGGTGGTGTGAGCCACCCTGGCTCCGTTTCCAACCCTTGTTTACTTCTTTGCTTTCCTTGTTAGATAAAAACTACAAATTCTAACTTGGCATATTTTTCGCAGACCTTATCTTACTATAACTGCTACCTATTCGAAAACGGACTCTGCAGGTCTCTGAACTTGGTGTTTAATAAATTCTTCCGGAGTCACCGCTTGAATAACATCAATATCTTCATCTTCATGCACATATTGCTTGAGTCATTTAACCATTCACCATCTTATTACACCATTTTCTCCTACAACTTGGAAATTCCTTTCACACAAAACTTCACACAATTCTCATTAGCAACATTACTGCATGCAAGGAAATAAAAACTTTTAAGTTCAATTTCAACTGAAATCCATCAAAACATAAGTTACTGAAACAACTCCTTCCGAAAGCCTAAAAGGAATTCAAAAAGGAAATCGGTTTAAGAGGCAAATGCAAGAGTGGTAAAAATCTGTCAAAACAGACCAGCATGCACCGTTGTCTTACATCTATACCACTTGTATTTCACTATCTCTTCGCCGAACTAGTGCACCTATACATCTGACAAGTGTATTGGGTGTGTTGGAGACACGAGAGACTTCTTGTATCTTGATTGCAGGGTTGTTTGAGAGGGATACCTTTGACCACTTCCTCCCCGAGTTCGATAAACCTTGGGTAATCCACTTAAGGGAAACTTCCTACTCTTCTACAAACCTCTGCACTAGGAGGCCCAACAACTATCTACAAGAATAGAAGTGCGTAGACATCACAATCTTCCTTGGAACCACAAAAGATCTTAACTAGGGAATAGTAAGCTTATGAGGAAATCAAGAAAGAAAGATGATGAAATTATATTTCTTTAAGAGTACTTTTATCTTTTTATTCAATTCTCATAATAGTGTTACTACTGACTGATCCAGTATTGCCATAACCAACTAAATTTACTCAATGATACCAATACTAACAACAAGATCAATCATATAACAGAAATTGAAAACTAATATAAGATATGCAAGAGAGTAAATGATGGAACTTCTCATTAATATTCCATAACGGCAACTCACACCAAGGGATCCATAGATATCTAACTAGAAGAGAGACAATGCCATAATACAAACCATCCTACATGATAACTTCTCTATTCATGATATGACTCTACTAAAAGGTAAAAAGATAGAAGATAGTGACATGATACCGCGACATTCCCCCAATATTGGAACAAACCAAGGGGATCCCAAAACCTGATGATGAATTACTCCTTCGGTGGTGGTGTTCTCTCGATAAGCTTTTCAATCAATTTTCTCAATACCTCAATCTTGAAGGTGAGAGTACGAATCAACTTCGAGTTGTGCTCAATGTGGTTCATGATCATGTCGGGTTGTGAATCCTAGCTTGTACGATTATTTCCCCACTCTTCCTCCTTGAAGTATTCTTTTCCTGCATGGTTAGAATGGGGCATAGCCCAATTGGAGGGCAGTCTCGCCTTTGGTATATTCTAAAATTGATGCTCATGGATAAGGGTATGGAAGGGATTCTTGGTGCATGAAGAAGGTGACCACGACGCCAAACAATGACGCGGAGTCTTCCTTCCGGTGGACATCCGTGTAGTCCTTTTGAACCTAGCAGGGTTTGCCACCACTCCAAGGATCCATGTGTGGTTTGTGGAAAAGAACACACATGCAATGACTCTAGTGCTGGTTTGTGGTTTTAGTATAAGAACAAACATGCAATGACTCTAGTTGTTGATCCATGTGTGGTTTGTGGAAAGAACAAACATGCAATGACTAGTGGTTGATCCATAAGTTGTTTGTGCAAAAGAACACACATGCAATGAGTCTAGTGGTGGATCCATGTGTCGTTTGTGGAAAAGAACACACATGCAATGACTCTAGTGTTGGTTTGCGGTTTAGTATAAGAAGAAACATGCAATGACTCTAGTGGTTGATCCATGTGTGGTTTGTGGAAAGAACACACATGCAATGACTCTGGTTGATCCATATGTGGTTTGTGGAAAGAACACACATGCAATGACCACAGCTGGATCCATGTGTGGTTTGTGGAAAAGAACACACATGCAATGACTCTAGTGCTGGTTTGTGGTTTTAGTATAAGAACAAACATGCAATGACTCTAGTGGTTGATCCATGTGTGGTTTGTGGAAATAACACACATGCAATGACTCTAGTGGTTGATCCATGTGTGGTTTGTGGAAAGAACACACATGCAATGACTCTAGTGGTTGATCCATGTGTGGTTTGTGGAAAGAACACACATGCAATGACCACTGGTGGATCCATGTGTGGTTTGTGGAAAAGAACACACATGCAATGACTCTAGTGCTGGTTTGTGGTTTTAGTATAAGAACAAACATGCAATGACTCTAGTGGTTGATCCATGTTTGTTTGTGGAAATAACACACATGCAATGACTCTAGTGGTTGATCCATGTGTGGTTTGTGAAAAGAACACACATGCAATGACTCTAGTGTTGGTTTTAGTATAAGAACACACATTCAATGACTCTAGTGGCTATCCATGTGTGGTTTGTGGAAATAACACTTATGCAATGACTCTAGTGGTTTATCCATGTGTGGTTTGTGAAAAGAACACACGTGCAGTGACTCTAGTGGTGGATCCATGTGTGGTTTGTGGAAAAGAACACACATGCAATGACTCTAGTGCTGGTTTGTGGATTTAGTATGAGAACAAACATGCAATGAATCTAGTGGTTGATCCATGTTTGTTTGTGGAAATAACACACATGCAATGACTCTAGTGGTTGATCCATGTGTGGTTTGTGAAAAGAACACACATGCAATGACTCTAGTGTTGGTTTTAGTATAAGAACACACATTCAATGACTCTAGTGGCTATCCATGTGTGGTTTGTGGAAATAACACTTATGCAATGACTCTAGTGGTTGATCCATGTGTGGTTTGTGGAAATAACACACATGCAATGACTCTAGTGTTGGTTTTAGTATAAGAACACACATGCAACGACTCTAGTGGTTGATCCATGTGTGGTTTGTTGAAATAACACATATGCAATGACTCTAGTGGTTGATCCATGTGTGGTTTGTGCAAATAACACACATGCAATGACCCTAGTGGGTCCACATGTGTGGTATGTGGAAAGAACATACATGCAATGACTTTGGTTGATCCATATGTGGTTCGTGGAAAGAACACACATGCAATGACTCTAGTGGTGGATCCATGTGTGGTTTGTGGAAAAGACCACACATGCAATGACTCTAGTGCTGGTTTGTTGTTTTAGTATAAGAACAAACATGCAATGACTCTAGTGGTTGATCCATGTGTGGTTTGTGGAAAGTACACACATGCAATGACTAGTGGTTGATCCATAAGTTGTTTGTGGAAAAGAACACACATGCAATGAGTCTAGTGGTGGATCCATGTGTGGTTTGTGGAAAACAACACACATGCAATGACTCTAGTGTTGGTTTGTGGTTTTAGTATAAGAACAAACTTGCAATGACTCTAGTGGTTGATCCATGTGTGGTTTGTGGAAAGAACACACATGCAATGACTCTGGTTGATCCATATGTGGATTGTCGAAAGAACACACTTGCAATGACCATTGGTGGATCCATGTATGGTTTGTGGAAAAGAACTGACATGGATTGACTCTAGTGTTGGTTTGTGGTTTGTGGAAAAGAACACACATGCAATGACTCTAGTGGTTGATCCATGTTATTTTGTGGAAATAACACGCATGCAATGACCCTAGTTGTTGATCCATGTGTGGTTTGTGGAAAGAACACACATGCAATGACTAGTGGTTGATCCATAAGTTGTTTGTGGAAAAGAACACACATGCAATGAGTATAGTGGTGGATCCATGTGTCGTTTGTGGAAAAGAACACACATGCAATGACTCTAGTGTTGGTTTGCTGTTTTAGTATAAGAAGAAACATGCAATGACTCTAGTGGTTGATCCATGTGCGGTTTGTGGAAAGAACACACATACAATGACTCTGGTTGATCCATATGTGGTTTGTGGAAAGAACACACATGCAATGACCACTGGTGGATCCATGTGTGGTTTGTGGAAAAGAAAACACATGCAATGACTCTAGTGCTGGTATGTGGTTTTAGTATAAGAACAAACATGCAATGACTCTAGTGGTTGATCCATGTGTGGTTTGTGGAAATAACACACATGCAATGACTCTAGTGGTTCATCCATGTGTGGTTTGTGGTAAGAACACACATGCAATGACTCTGGTTGATCCATATGTGGTTTGTGGAAAGAACACACATGCAATGACCACTGGTGGATCCATGTGTGGTTTGTGGAAAAGAACACACATGCAATGACTCTAGTGCTGGTTTGTGGTTTTAGTATAAGAACAAACATGCAATGACTCTAGTGGTTGATCCATGTTTGTTTGTGGAAATAACACACATGCAATGACTCTAGTGGTTGATCCATGTGTGGTTTGTGAAAAGAACACACATGCAATGACTCTAGTGTTGGTTTTAGTATAAGAACACACATTAAATGACTCTAGTGGCTATCCATGTGTGGTTTGTGGAAATAACACTTATGCAAAGACTCTAGTGGTTGATCCATGTGTGGTTTGTGGAAATAACACACATGCAATGACTGTAGTGTTGGTTTTAGTATAAGAACACACATGCAACGACTCTAGTGGTTGATCCTTGTGTGGTTTGTGGAAATAACACATATGCAATGACTCTAGTGATTGATCCATGTGTGGTTTGTGCAAATAACACACATGCAATGACTCTAGTGGGTCCACATGTGTGGTTTGTGGAAAGAACATACATGCAATGACTTTGGTTGATCTATATGTGGTTCGTGGAAAGAACACACATGCAATGACTCTTGTGATGGATCCATGTGTGGTTTGTGGAAAAGAACACACATGCAATGACTCTAGTGCTGGTTTGTTGTTTTAGTATAAGAACAAACATGCAATGACTCTAGTGGTTAATCCATCTATGGTTTGTGGAAAGAACACACATGCAATGACTAGTGGTTGATCCATAAGTTGTTTGTGGAAAAGAACACATATGCAATGAGTCTAGTGGTGGATCCATGTGTTGGTTTGTGGAAAACAACAGAAATGCAATGACTCTAGTGTTGGTTTGTGGTTTTAGTATAAGAACAAACATGCAATGACTCTAGTGGTTGTTCCATGTGTGGTTTATGGAAACAACACACATGCAATGACTCTGGTTGATCCATATGTGGTTTGTCGAAAGAACACACATGCAATGACCATTGGTGGATCCATGTGTGGTTTGTGGAAAAGAACACACATGCAATGACTCAAGTGCTGGTTTGTGGTTTGTGGAAAATAACACACATGCAATGACTCTAGTGGTTGATCCTTGTTTGTTTGTGGAAATAACACACATGCAATGACTCTAGTGGTTGATCCATGTGTGGTTTGTGAAAAGAACATACATGCAATGACTTTGGTTGATCTATATGTGGTTCGTGGAAAGAACACACATGCAATGACTCTTGTGATGGATCCATGTGTGGTTTGTGGAAAAGAACACACATGCAATGACTCTAGTGCTGGTTTGTTGTTTTAGTATAAGAACAAACATGCAATGACTCTAGTGGTTAATCCATCTATGGTTTGTGGAAAGAACACACATGCAATGACTAGTGGTTGATCCATAAGTTGTTTGTGGAAAAGAACACATATGCAATGAGTCTAGTGGTGGATCCATGTGTTGGTTTGTGGAAAACAACAGAAATGCAATGACTCTAGTGTTGGTTTGTGGTTTTAGTATAAGAACAAACATGCAATGACTCTAGTGGTTGTTCCATGTGTGGTTTATGGAAACAACACACATGCAATGACTCTGGTTGATCCATATGTGGTTTGTCGAAAGAACACACATGCAATGACCATTGGTGGATCCATGTGTGGTTTGTGGAAAAGAACACACATGCAATGACTCAAGTGCTGGTTTGTGGTTTGTGGAAAATAACACACATGCAATGACTCTAGTGGTTGATCCTTGTTTGTTTGTGGAAATAACACACATGCAATGACTCTAGTGGTTGATCCATGTGTGGTTTGTGAAAAGAACACGCATGCAATGACTCTAGTGGTTGATCCATGTGTGGTTTGTGGAAAGAACACACATGCAATGACCACTGGTGGATCCATGTGTGGTTTGTGGAAAAAGAACACACATGCAATGACTCTAGTGGTTGATCCATGTTTGTTTGTGGAAATAACACACATGCAATGACTCTAGTGGTTGATCCATGTGTGGTTTGTGAAAAGAACACACATGCAATGACTCTAGTGTTGGTTTTAGTATCAGAACACACATGCAATGACTCTAGTGGTTGATCCATGTGTGGTTTGTGGAAATAACACATATGCAATTACTCTAGTGGTTGATCCAAGTGTGGTTTGTGGAAATAACACACATGCAATGACTCTAATGGGTCCACATGTGTGGTTTGTGGAAAGAACACCCATGCAATGACCACTGGTTGATCCATAAGTTGTTTGTGGAAAAGAACACACATGCAATGAGTCTAGTGGATCCATGAGTGGTTTGTAGAAAAGAACACACATGCAATGACTATAGTGTTGGTTTGTGGTTTTAGTATCAGAACAAACATGCAATGACTCTAGTGGTTGATCCATGTGTGGTTTGTGGAAAGAACACACATGCAATGACTCTAGTGGTTGATCCATGTTTGTTTGTGGAAATAACACACATGCAATGACTCTAGTGGTTGATCCATGTGTGGTTTGTGAAAGGAACACACATGCAATGACTATAGTGTTGGTTTTAGTATAAGAACACACATGCAATGACTCTAGTGGTTGATCCACGTGTGGTTTGTGGAAATAACACACATGCAATGACTCTAGTGGTGGATCCATGTGTGGTTTGTGGAAAAGACCACACATGCAATGACTCTAGTGCTGGTTTGTTGTTTTAGTATAAGAACAAACATGCAATGACTCTAGTGGTTGATCCATGTGTGGTTTGTGGAAAGTACACACATGCAATGAGTAGTGGTTGATCCATAAGTTGTTTGTGGAAAAGAACACACATGCAATGAGTCTAGTGGTGGATCCATGTGTGGTTTGTGGAAAACAACACACATGCAATGACTCTAGTGTTGGTTTGTGGTTTTAGTATAAGAACAAACTTGCAATGACTCTAGTGGTTGATCCATGTGTGGTTTGTCGAAAGAACACACATGCAATGACTCTGGTTGATCCATATGTGGATTGTCGAAAGAACACACTTGCAATGACCATTGGTGGATCCATGTATGGTTTGTGGAAAAGAACTGACATGGATTGACTCTAGTGCTAGTTTGTGGTTTGTGGAAAAGAACACACATGCAATGACTCTAGTGGTTGATCCATGTTATTTTGTGGAAATAACACGCATGCAATGACCCTAGTTGTTGATCCATGTGTGGTTTGTGGAAAGAACACACATGCAATGACTAGTGGTTGATCCATAAGTTGTTTGTGGAAAAGAACACACATGCAATGAGTCTAGTGGTGGATCCATGTGTCGT